>VUQI01032882.1:4066-47478 GCA_015106735.1 Paratilapia polleni | reverse complement strand
GGAACTAGAAAGAGAGACCATATTTCTCCCATATTAGCTTCTCTTCATTGGCTACCTGTTAAATCCAGAATTGAATTTAAAATCCTTCTCCTCGCATGAAAAGTCTTGAAAAATCAGGCCCCATCATATTTTAACAGGTCAGGTGACCCTGAACCATCCCTTCGTTATGCTGCAGTAGGCCTAGGCTGCTGGGAGCTTCCCATGATGCACCTAGCATTTCTTCTTCACTCACCTCTTTTCACTCTCCATGTGTTTATACACCACTATTGCATTTATTCATTAGTTATTATTAAACTCTGTCTCTCTCCCATAGTGTGTCTTTTGTCCTGTCTCCCTCTGCTCTCTTCTGTTTCCCCTCATCCCCAACCGGTCACAGCAGATGGCTGCCCCTCCCTGAGCCTGGTTCTGCCGGAGGCTTCTTCCTGTTAAAAGGGAGTTTTTCCTTCCCACTGTCACCAAGTGTTTGCTCATAGGGGGCCGTCTGACTGTTGGGGTTTTCTCTCTAATATTGTAGGGTCTTTACCCCACAATAAAAAGCGCCTTGAGGTGACTGTTGTTGTGATTTGGTGCTATATAAATAAAATTGAATTGAACTGAATATATGGTGCTTTCATGGTACAGTTCACTCATTTGGTGGCTGTTATAGGCTGTAATACTTGCTAGCTCTTGGCATGAAAACTAGTGTCTGTATTTCCATTGTTTTGTTGCTTTTTGCCATTAATATTATTTTGAGATATAGGTGGCATATGTCAGAGTTTTTTAGGTTCATGAGAAGAAAGGTTTATTAACTGTTGTCCATCAGCAAATTTAATTTGTTTATACACATTTAGAAGAATAATATTTTTGTCGATTTAACAACTTGGTGTAGAGGAGAGTTGTACTCCATGTGTAGAATGTGAACATTCCTTTAATAAACAAGGATATTTTAATCTTTAATATCAAACATGATATGTTAAGATGCCCTATGCAGGGTGCTTACTATACAATAATATTGTGGGTAATCTAGGTGAAAAGTCAGTCTGTGTTTGTTACCTTTGGCCTGGAAAAGAGAGGTGTAAAACATTTTCACACAGGTGTTTTGCCATGAAAATAATCATAAAACTGAAATGCATTTCTCACATGCCCGCTTATAACTTCCACATGCTTTTGATTTCTTTGCTGTTTTGGTTCCCCCTAGGGCGTCACAAAAGGATTTAACTGCTATTACTAAGCATGCACATACATCTAAACATCTTGTTTTATTTATATATGATATAAGGGTGGGAATGTGTATTACATTCTTCTTCTAAACCTAAAGAGAACATACAGCATGGAACTGGACACTGTGGTAACCTTAGACATCAAGTTGTGCTTTGTCATCCTTTCTCAGTTGATGGCTCACCCGTGGTCCACCAATGAGAGAGGGGGCTCTGTAACACACCCACACTGCTCAGATCTGCCTCAGGTATCCTGAAGGCATGGACGTATTTTCAGAGGGTGGGCCCCAGGGGCACAAGTATGTAAAAGGGTCCAACCACCATCCTCCTTCACAGGAGAAAGATCTTTTTAACTGCCTTGTGCTCATTTTGAATCACTTTGTGGATGCACGTCTTTGTAGCTGTTTTGTGCCGACATACTGTCACTCCCACTTCATCACGCTTGATCAGAAGCATTGTCACATTTTAATACACTGGGTACCCCTTTAGTGTCATTTTTTGACTTGCAGAGTGGCATCTTGCTGGATGAAGAAGTATAAAAACTAGGCAATGTCCCCACTGACTACATCACAGGATTTTGAGCCAGAAGACAGCAGTTTGTGTTCTGTGGTCTGATGTTTTGAGATTTTCATTTTTTACTTATTGTTTTCAATAGCTGTTTGGTTTGGTTTGGGAAAAGATCATTGTTTAGGTTAAAATACACCTTTTTGGATACCACATGTTAGAAGGAAAATTCCCATTTGCAGCAAGTTCTGCCTCCTTTTTCATCTGTACCACAGCAATTAATCCAATGATGCCATAAGCAGAAAACATCTGGCTAAGACCACTGCCTGTTACAGTGCCCATCTGCAAAAGCAATTCTAAAATGGCAATACAGAAACCCTGTCCCTTTGGGGCATGACAGCATTTATCACAGAATATGAATCTGATATGACTTTATTTATGTGATTTTATTTGTTGATGATCTTGAGCTAGGAAACATATCTGGAGATGAAGTAAGTTAATGTACAGTATGTTAAGCTTATACATATAGTGTCATAGTTTTTATTGTGCATTTTTCATGTAACTTGGAAAACAGTATTGGTCCTTCTCCAAAAATAACCAAATTATCATTTGTAAAATAAAAGTTAATGCAAATTTAACAGCAGGTAACAGAACCCCATAAATTTATGGGTTAGGTTATTAGAGAAGGTCTGTAACTAGAAATTTGGTACTTTACTTAGTATTTCTATTATTTAACATTCAACTTTTACTTCACAGCTTAAGATTTAACAGAAAATGTATGATTATCTCATAAAATATGTATTCTGGTTATATATTAAGCAACACAGAAGCGACTTTCGGCTGCTCCCTTATTCACAGGGGTGTTTGATTTGGGAGCTTTTTATTCAAAGGGCAAGTCCAGCCAAATTACCGAAGGTGAGTAGATACTGGATGCTGACAGGTTTCTAGTAGCACAATATGTTTGCATGAGGTTCATTCCCCTGGCTCAGCCCACAGTGGTTGTTCTAAGAAATTTTGCAACCCACTGTTTGACTGCTTAAGTTTTCGATGAACATAAGATAGAGGAGATATTGCCCAACTAATGTAAAGAAACATGACTCCATGAGCTGGTCTTTCCTCTGTCCTCCTCCTTTTTTTCTACTTTTACTTTTACTTGAATAGCATGCTTAATGTAAGAATTTTACTTGTCAGCGTGTTTTTACCTTGTAGTTAAGTTAAGCTTGTGAATATTTTTCCACCACTGTGTTTACTGTTTTAATTGTTTGATAAAAGATATCCTTTCACATTAAGTCCTACATGTTTTCATCCGAGTGACTTCCTCAGTCTCGCGTGCATCAAGAGATAGCTTAATGAGGTTAATATGATCGGAGGTGTGAGGCAATTCTTCTCTGTTTTCTTAAAAAAATCCATCGCCTTGATTGATAGTTGATGCGTGACCCTATTGGTACCATGTAAATAAAACCCTCTGCTGTACAGCCAACTCTTCTGCACGGAGGGTTGTGAATGAGCTGAGCCCCCACCCCCACCCCCACTCAGTGAGTCAGAGCTGGGACAAAGTAGTCTCCACCCTCGAACCTCCAGCCAATCATACTTGAATATTCAAATAAGCCACCAATAAAGATGACTTGGAGCGGCGACTGTGACAGACCAGCAGAAACCTCACCTCCCCAGCCCCATCTCCAACCGCTTTGTGGCCGGTGCGTTAAACTACAGCAGTGGATATACAACTGTTCGACCAGCATCCAGATAACTTTTTTTATCCAGGAACATTTAGAAGGAACGCACCAGTAATATGGGAAAACAAAATATTTGCTTTTTGACCGCTTGGATAATTTTGGGAAAAATCTTTGTAACTTTTTCTTCAGACCCTGAACCCACCGCCACTGTTTTTGGTAAGACCGGCTTAACATGTTTATTTATGTAACTGAGATTTAAAAAAAAAAAAAAAAATATTATTGTTACTGTTATCTACTTGTTATCATGATGCAGCTCTGATAAAGTAAACACACGCAGGTTAATTAATTCATGATGCACCGCGCTGACTGGGAATAACCCAGTGAAAAGCTTACAGAGTTTAGGTCTGCAGGTCTGCGTCCCATTTCATACATTTCAGCTCCATGTGTGCATGGGGAAAAGACGCAGAGCCTTTTGTCCGAGGAAGGAGAGGTAAAGAAGACAGAAAAAAGGAGTATTTTAAAGCAAAAAACACACATTTTGTTACATTATTTGCCAAGTTTCGGTATAAAACATGCAAATATTTTGAGTGAAACTAGAAAGACGCTATGTTTTTCTATATATTACTTTTTCCCAAAGTACAATCATTTATATGACTTTTTTTTTTAAACTTTTTAAGCTGCAACACTGTCTCACAGAAAGAATTCATTCTTTTTCATTATTATTATTTTTAATGTATTTATTTTTCCCAAGATCCAATTTTGTTTTAGGAAATCTACATTCTTAATTTGGTCAGCCATCATGAAACTTATGCTGGTGGGAATTCAGAGAAGACAAAAGGGGGCGACACTGTCACGCTTTATGTCCCTACTGGTTCACTTTTGAGATTAGCTGTCACTGCTTTGTGCATTCGCAGTCCACTGTATAAGAAGTTGTTTCTGTTTCAGTGATTTTTAAATTTTTTTTATTGTAATTGTTTTGTCTTCTGCACATGCGTTTTTTAATAAAGTGGAGAACACAGTGTCCTTCTGTGCTCTGTGATATTTGAACAGAGCATAGAACTGGGTGCATTTAACTGAAACTTAACTGGAACTTAATAATAGTGTTATAAAGTGTGTCTTTGTCCTGGTTAGAATCCCACCTATCAACAGTCACCTGCATTTCTGTCATGTTGAAATAACAATCTTGTGTGTGTGTTGTAACAGTAAACACCACAGTCACCTCTACTCCCCTGCCGACCACCACTGAATGGCTCACGAACTTTACTGACATCGTGTCCAAGTTCTCCCTGCGCACTGCAGACATCCCAGATGATGACATGTGTTACATCGTGGCTGGTAGGCCAGAAACCATCAAAGAGTGTAACTTCAATCCAGAAACACAGACCTTCATTGTGATACACGGCTGGACGGTATGTCACACTAAGAACGCTTGATTTCACCACAGTTATGTTTTGCTCTTTGCAGTAAAAATGCAGCACAAAAATCAGCTGGAATAATATTATGAAATTATATGGAATGACAAGAAATACCCTGATTTGAGTATTGAATTGCTGAAAAAAACAAACCTATTGATCATACTATTGATATTTTTGTGCAGTATTGTGAGTTTCATACAAAGATAAATACACTTCTAAGAGAAAACAGGCTGAGAAAGGAATGATAAGAGTCCATGCATTTTCTGCTATAATGTGATTTATAGCCAGTCAGGCAGCAAAATTTGAACCTGATGATGCCTTGGCTGCTCTCCAACAACAGAACAGGGAGTGAGGGCTAAGACCAGAATAAATCACGCCATACTGCAGCTGACCTCAGACAAGCGTGACCTTGTTTGCGTGTGTGTTACTATAGGTAACTGGGATGTTCGAGAGCTGGGTGCCCAAGCTGGTAACCGCTTTGTATGAACGGGTGCCCACTGCTAATGTGATTGTGGTGGACTGGCTGACCCGCGCCAACCAGCACTACCCGACCTCTGCCGCCTACACCAAACTAGTGGGTCGTGACGTTGCCAAGTTTGTTTCCTGGATACAAGTGAGTGTTTTCACAGAAAAGTAGTGCTTGACAGCGAGGTAACAGCTGGACCACATTTTCTGGATGACCATATTGCCACAGCACTGACTTGTTCAGCTTGCTGCCAAAGAAAGTTGCTGTTCATGATGTAATGTTTTGTACCTCGTGGTGCGGCTGCGGATATGTTTTCCTACTGGTTATGATTTTAAGTGCCAATAAAAGCATTTTATGACCACGTCTGTGGCTCACAGCAGCCTCTCTTAACAGGGCTTAGTGGAGCGCAGCTTTTTGTTTGAACGACTCCAAGGCTAGAAGGGGCATTGGCATGAATAATGCTCTCATTTGTTTACATGAAGTTTCAAGCTTGCAAAGATTTGGCAAAGCAGAAAATTACACAAAATGATCCTTATTTTGGAGGAGTTCCAAAATTCTATTAACATTTGGAACAGCTACAGCCTACTATTAGATTTGATCCCTCTTACAAGTCTGCAGGATTCTCTGTAAAATGTTTCAAGGCGATGTAATATGTTCTTCTGATCCGTCTCTTACCTTTCAGAAAGAGCTGCAGTTGCCCTGGGAGAGGATTCATCTGCTGGGTTACAGTCTTGGAGCGCATGTTGCTGGAATTGCCGGAGACCTTACCGACCACAAAATCAGCCGGATCACAGGTAAGAGCATTAAGATATCAAATGGATTATTATCTGCTTACATTATAGATTTATTAGCAGAATGGGTCATTGTTGCCCTCTGTTCTGACTGGTGGGGTCATCTTTAGGTCTTTAAACCTGCAGCTTTTCACACAAATGCATAATTACAGTTACAACATTGTGTAATGTGTTTTAGCTGTAAGCACTGCGACCTGTTGTCAGATACTTTTAAATACTAAATTTAGTTTCAGAGCCTGTGTGTGTAAACATACCATACCATACCATGTATGAACACTTTTTTCCAGCTCTGCTCTTGAAAGCACTACGGCATACCAATGAAACATAATCTGTGAGCCATTACATTCAGGACTTGCTCACATATCTGCATCTATTGAGGTGCTGCCAGCTAGTGGGTGCAGATTCTCTATTTGCCATTATGAAGTTGCCCCAGCTTTGAAATCTGTCTGACCTGCCAAGAATAATGGTGTGTTTACTGTGATCTAAGAGATGCACCCCATTAAGAGCCCACACTCACTGCCTCACATTTTGAGCTTCAATGGTTCTGCAGAGCTCCAGAGAGAGGCGAATCGAGTACGCGCTCAAATGCTTTAATGTGCATTTCTGTTGGTAAATTGGCCCATAAAAGTCTTCTTTTTTTCTTCTTTTACTGCATTTTAATCTATCCATGTCTTCGGTGTGGCCACAATGTCTAGGTCTGGATCCTGCTGGCCCCACGTTCGAGCATGCAGATGACCAGAACACACTGTCCCGAGGCGATGCCCAGTTTGTGGATGTCCTGCACACCAACACTAGGGGCTCCCCAGACCGTAGCATCGGCATCCAGAGGCCTGTGGGTCACATCGATATTTACCCCAATGGAGGCACCTTCCAGCCAGGCTGTGACATCCAGAATACTTTGATGGGGATTGCATTAGAAGGAATCAAGGGCCTCCAAAGTATGTTAAACAAAGCCTCCCTGCTTTTTGTTCTTCACCGCACTTTTGCTATGGATATTAATTGTGAAGTACTTTGTTTAGGTTTTGATTTGATTACTTGTAATACTATGGTGATAGCACACAGCCTAAGCTATAAACAAATAACCTGGATTCATACCAGCATACTGGCTAGCATGTGCGCTTGTTATTTATCACTAAATTGCAGTGTCACATAATTTTTATGCTACAGGACCATGTGTGACCTTGTGTTTATGTTCAGTGTAATGAAGAAAAACACAAGTTAATGATAATCAGTTAAATTTAGACGCTGTTAATTGCATAAACCACAAGATACTGAGGTCAGTCTAACAAATATCTGTAACACTGTTGTGAAATACAGTAAGTTCATGTAAGTTTACATGGTATCAGCAGACACTCTGACTGTATAAAAGGTTTCAGACCTACAGTTGAAGTGTGTTTGCCTCCAGTCATAACATAGACAGCTACAGACTTGCAGTGTGTCACAGAGATTAAAGTGGCGCTTGATGTTTTGTCGCTCTGCTCCCTCAGCTGTTGTGTTTTAATGCGGCAAAGGAGAACTAAGTGGGAAATGGCCTGTGGGTCAGCATTGTGTGAAAAAAACGTAAAAGCCCGACATGAGGAAGTAATTTTCCAGGTTTGCATGATGTCACCTGGGAGACGTGCAGAAATGTTACACATTCTTTGCTCTGTGTGTTGCAGATATGGACCAGCTTGTCAAATGTTCCCATGAGCGCTCCATCCACTTGTTTATCGACTCCCTGCTGAACATCGAGCAGCAGAGCATGGCCTACCGATGCAACTCCAAAGATACTTTCAACAAGGGAATGTGCCTCAGCTGCAGGAAGAACCGCTGCAACAAGCTCGGCTACAGTGTCAAGAAAGTCCGCACGGCCCGCAGCGCAAAGATGTACCTCAAGACTCGTGGAATGATGCCATACAAAGGTAAATACCAGGAAAAAGGATGTGCACCTAAAACGAATTAAGTATCTGCTAGTGATGTTAAAGTAGAGGGAAATTTGAAGGTTGTGTGTTCCCTGCAATGGACAGCTGAAGACAATGCTAGCTGGTTTACTTTATGAAGGATTACAAAGAGTTAAGCCACTCACATTACTTTATTCAAGTAATCCTCAGTCTATGAGCTACTGTTGCTGGGTGTACTTAGTGTGAATGGCTGCTTGGAGCTGGAATTACTGGTAGTACTGGTAGTGTTGGTGCACACAATTTGTGCACTGGGAAAGGTATCACTTACTGCAAGGACATGTGTACAATAAGTATCACATACTCAGAAGGTCACAAAAAGAAGATGTTATGGGCATTTTGTTTGCTAGAGGGTATGCTAAGATAATGTGACACCTCTGCACACTAGCAGCAAAAGTTTTTTGACACGTCAACAGCGTTATTGTTTGACACTGTGTGCATGTGTTAGAGATGCAGCAGTGTGGACAGCTTAGCATGTTTAGTAGATATGTAGGCTCTGTTTATCAGATATGGATCAAGCCTCATCCTGGATTTTTTTCAGCTGTGATCTTTATTGAATTTTTCTTCTAGTCTGGTACATGTCTTAAGCCGTGTCTGAGAAACTGGCTGTTTGTCATATATGTGGCTTTGTGAATGAAACCAGTCAGGATTTAGCACAAATCTGTGCTCAAACGCCAATCTGTAAAGGTCACACTAAGACGAAGAAAGATCCAGGTTACATAAGCATTTCTAGTGGTAAACAAACTTTGAGTAGTGGTATAAGAGAAGTGGGCCAATCTCTAAAATCTCTGATTTCCCCCCCTCATGCAGTTTTCCACTACCAAGTGAAGGCGCATTTCTTCAGCCAGGACCAGCTGAGCTTCACAGAGCAGCCAATGAAGATTTCTCTGTATGGAACAAATGGAGAGAAGGAGGATATTTCTTTTGTTCTGTACGTACATTATACAGCATAATTTATTACAATTATAACCAAATTCACAGAGACATGTATGCGTGGATTGCAAGAAAAAGTAAACAGATTTCAAATAATCTGCTGCTCCATGTAGAGGGCTATCAAATCCGAGCAGCTGAACATTTCTCTTCCTTTAATCTTGCAGACCAGTCCTGAACAGCAATATTACTTTGTCCTTCCTCATCACCACCGACGTGGACATTGGAGACCTCATGATAGTGAAGCTGCGCTGGGAGCGGGATGCAATCCTCAGCTGGTCAAACTGGTGGGGCAGCAGCAAGTTCCACATCCGAAAACTTCGCATCAAGTGTGGGGAGACTCAGTCCAAGTAAGTACAGACCTGGTGACATTTACGTACCGCAATCTTGCGATTGAAGAAAATCATTTAAGATGATGATCCTTTTTTTTTTTTCTCTGTATGTATTCAGGGTGATTTTCACTGCAAAGGAAGGAGAGTTTGCTTACCTGGTAAGGGGAGGAGAGAATGCTGTCTTTGTCAAGTCCAAGGAAGACAAAATGAGCCGTAAAGAAAAACTGTAAGTTACAGATACTGAAGCATTTTCTATCTTAAATGAAATCCTTTAGAGTTAAATGGATTGCGTAAATGTGAGAGTGGCTTAATCTTGTTAAAGAGATGTAGAGACCTCAACTCTCCCTAACCTGAGTTTATAAATCAGGAGGAGGAAGAGGGACAAATTAATAAATCAGACCCAAACCACAGAAATACAAACATAGCTTTTGCCAAGTAATAACCAGACAGAAAAATGAATAAATATAGGCCTATAACAAGAAATAATTTATAACTCTTGATTGACACAGGAAGGGTAAGGGCAAGAATTACACTTTCTATTAATATTCAAATAAAATAATCTATAAATTAAACTTGAATTTACAGTTACAATGGTGGACAGGATTAGGGATGAGTATATCAGAGGGACTGCCCATGTTAGATGGTTCAGGGACAAAAAGACTGAGCTGGTTTGGACATGCAAGGAGGAGAATTACTGGATATATTAAGAAAAGGATATTGAAAAAGGAGCTGCCAGGCCGGAGGAAAAGAGGAAGGCCTGGATGAGATGAGAGAGGACAAGCAGGTGGTTGGCGTGACAGAAGAAGCTGAAGATGAAAACTAAGAAACAAGAACAAGTAGCAACAAACAAATATATATTTATTGCTAGGATTTCATTTATAGCCTATATTATAAATAGCATGCTTTAGATCCCACAGTGACTACAGCAGTACAATGAGGAGACTGTCCTGTGAGCCTCCTTTTGCATTATCAGAGGCAGGATGTCTCATTTCAACCATTTCTTTTCTTCTTTCCAGGATGCATAAGCTTAAAAATCAGGGCAGTCTTTTTGAGCAGAACGACGCTTGAAGTTGCACTTGAACACCCACTATGCATATCATCTGTCTCTTCATACATAAGCCAAAGATGGACAGCACACAGCAAAGCCAAGAAAGCCTCTGCAAATAACTGGATGCCTATGAGATTGTAGTGTTTTTTTTCCCTATTCTTCCTGTATTTAGTGAACTTCCAGTGCAACCAACTTAACCTCACCCACAGTGCTAGAAATCAGTCTGCTCATGAGCTCACTCATTGCTGCTGAAACATGTTTCTTTTTGATGATGTGCTCACATTTTAAAACTCTAAGTAGCTTGTGCTGCTCTGTAATCATTATTTTTGCTTTTGTATCCTATATGTACTGTTTATGCCGACTTTGATATACTTTGACAGAAGTGGTGTGTTTTCTGAGCCTATGTGAACTTGGATTATTGTTCATGTTTAAATAATTCAGAGTGATAGGCATAATTTAGACACATCTTTGTTTGTTATATGTTTTTTTTTGTCCAAAATGATTATTTTGTGCCCAATGTTTGTCTTTACTTAACCACTAATTGCCAACAATCAACAGGGACCAAAGAAGCATTTACGATCTACTGAACTGAGAATCACAGTGGTCTTTGTAAATACCTTAATCAGCATTTTTTCAAATATGAGTTGTGTGTTGATATCTGATCAGTTGAAGTCTTGCTTGTTCTTTGATTTTGTTGGTTATTGTGTCACTGGTCACTTTAAAAGGCTCTCTTCCCCCTGCAGCCGTTCAAATGTTAAGGTCATTGAGATTGCACTCCAATAGGGATATGCATTCTTTAATTTTGGTAATTTCTTTTCATGAAGGAGATCAATTTTAAATGTTCCACTAATTCTGTCTAATATCGTAGGGTCTTTACCCTAATATATCAAGCGCCTTGAGGCGACTGTTGTTGTGATTTGGCGCTATGTAAATAAAATTGAATTGAATTGAATTGAATTAATGGATAAGTGCTCCTCTTGGCCAACAGTGTCTCACTTGAAAGAGTTCACCTCATTTCACTAAATCATGTCCACATATTAAAAGGTCAAACATTACAAAATTGCTTTAAAAAAATCGCAAATGCCTTTGTAATCTGTTATGGACTGACATAGACGACAGCCATAACACATCTCAAGATTATTTTACATTTTATTTATTGATTGTACATTTATATATTTTGTACATGAAGCTGTAAAATATTTTGGCAGGCTTCCATTGTCATCTCTATTTTTGTAATTGAAGCGTTTTGTGTTTTTGTGGACAAGGCTAGGAAGGATCGATCAAATTGGTCTCTATGCGAGCTGTTGAGTGCATTGACTTTTATGAACTGAAATGCAGTGCACTGTTTGCAGAAAGAGCCCGGGATGGTTTAATAAAGAGATAAACCCCACATTGCAATACTCCTTACTGCTCAAAGCTGCCTTCAAACAATTAAATGATTATATTGTGATTACTGTGCATGTGTTGGAGTTACATTTCTCTCTAATTTCAATATAACCATACATGTGAAAACCTAGTTATGTACACCTGCACACCTTTTAATTAATATTACACAATCAGCCAGTTACATGGAAGCAGTCCTATGTATGAATTCATGCAGATACTGGCTAGGACAGCGTTTGGCAACCGAAGAGCCAGTTTTGACCAATTTTTGACCAAACAAATCTGTATGGAGCCACAAAACATATTTGAGTCTTATAATGAAGGTGACAGCCTACTAAGTATAAATTAGCCTTTCAACATTACTTATAGGTGCAAATAAAATCCTTTACCACAGGTGTATAGTGGGCTATTCATGATTATTTGGTACTTTACCTTTGCATTTTCATTACAATAAAAACATTTATAGAGCTGAGACAGCGAACAATTGCAAAATTTGGGGAAAAATATCTTTTGTGCTAACTTTGAAAAAGACTTTGAAAAAGAGCTATAAAGGTATTCAGGCCACTCTGAGTCCTACCTGTGTTTGTACAAATGAATATAACTAAATGTAGCCTACTTTAATGATGAATTAAAGATATAGCAACTGAGTATGGTGGAGAAAAGTCATGCCCTCTATTTGGTGACTGGTTATGTTTGTGCCAATTTTATGGCCCTGTCTATGACTGAATTTGCAGAGTGAGACATATCTCAAAATTTTTGAATGAGACCATTCATAAAATAAGAGACCTTATTTTATTTTCTGAGAATGGATGCTCTGATATTTTAATAAACTACACTTTCAGGTATTTACCATCTGTGAATGGCTTCCAGCGCCTTATTACTCCCTGAGGTGCCTCAAAACTAGCAGCAGTAGAGAAGTTTGGAGCTCTGATACAGTTTTTAAAACTACGCTTGCTCAGCTCTGCTTTTGCAGTCATTTCCAAAATTGCTCTCTTTCGTCCTCACACGGATACTTTTCAGCAAATGCAGTGTGTTTGCTCTTGAAATGTGTTTACTCTGTCTTTACTTATGTCATTACCTTTTTTGTTGTTTGTTCTGGCTGCAGATCAGTCATGCTGTTGAGCCAACAGTGTTAGTGATAATAACAAACAAGTCTTTCCAAACACTGTTAAATTCTCTATTTTCCCTCAGTGATTTTTTTAATGGAATCTACAGCCGGGGAGACTCAAGACTAGCCATGTATGTTCATATATTAATGTTCGTCACACTATTGTAAAATTACAGCATAAGGCATCAGGCGATAGACGTAGCCTATAATGTACATTTTGCCTAACGAAATATTAAAACATTTTGAAAAAATTCATTGTGTAGGCTACACGTCTGTACAATTAGAGAATGTAAATAATCTCCACTGGAGATAGGCAAGAGAGACACGTGGCTTTGGATCTGTAGGTTTGCCCTAACCCCTGGTTTAGGAGCATTTTTTATCCACGAAACACTCTTTGTATTGCCAATGTGTGAATGGATTGTAATGTAACTTAAAAATAAGACCTTTCCTGACCCCCATGATTGCCTGTAACAGGTCGTGGACTGCCCACCTCAAAATATGATAGACACCCCCACTGGGTTTACTGGATAATTTAGCTGGCCATCTTCAAATTCTTTAACAGATACCAGTCCAGCTGCTTCATCTCCCTCCCTAGATTGGAGCTCTTTCTCCCTTTCCCTTTAGATCGTTTTAAAATTGTTCAAAATTGTTATTTATTTATTTTTTATCTTCTGTCCCTTGTAGTGGACATCAGGTCTTATTTGATTACAGAATTACGTGGTGTAATGTAATCTTACTGTTTCCATTTTTGTGTGGATTTCTGGTAAAAATTTATTTTTATTCCATGAATATAATAAGGAATAAGGAAACACATCTGAACACTAAAACAGCATTTTAACAAATAAATTCTTTTGATTAACTTCCATTCTGCACACCTAATACTCACCTAAACCTGGGTTGTTAGGTCTTCACCCATGGCAATGGTCATGCATGGTATGACAGAGGCCTGAGTGAGGCAGAAAGGATTTTACTAAAAACTGTGGAAGGGGAGTCATACTTAGTGGTGTTAGGAGATGAAGTGGAGCAGGACCAGATAGTACAGCAGGAAGGTGAAAGCTCAGAGGAGGACACATCATCTTTTGAGGAGCCTGAGCAGGGGCAAAATGATGACACCCCAAGTCCATTACGATTAAGGAATAATAAGTATTGTGTAAGCTAGGGCTCTGAAGTTGTGGGATTTGGTTTCCCTGGGACAAACTGCCACACAGGACACCAGCCTGTGAAGGGAATCATCCTTCCATGGTCTCAGCAGATTGAGGCAGCCTTGTTGTATTCTGTTTAAGAGAGGTCTCACTTTCCAGAGGGCTTTATTCTTATCCCCCTTATCAGAGACATCAAGACTATTTGCTACTTTGATGGACTGCCTAATCTTGAAGAATCTATCTCGACTTACTGAATTGGCTATAACTAGGAACCAGTAAATTCAGATCCTAGGGTATCTGAGTCTTGCCATGAACACAGATATGCTGAAGAATGTCTTCAGTTTTAAGGCTGCTTTCAGAGATGAGCACCTCCCTCTGGTTTGTGAACTCTGACATTTATCTCAAAAACCTGGTTGCCTATCTATTGTCTCATGTAATCAGAGGACCACCATTCTTGGTGGTTGTGGCCAGCGTTGTCCTGTTTTCATGTTTCATGCTAAAAAACTATTTCAACCCAAATTTCAATACGGTTGAAATTTAATTGATAAAGACAGGAGAGGTATAGTTTAATTCCTTTTTTCAAATATATTATTAATTACATAAATCAACAGGTTAATTAAACTTTTAGCTCTGTGTGTGTGTGTGTGTGTGTGTGTGTTTGCGTGTGTGTGAATTCAACTGAAAAGGTTTTTATTTCCGCTTATTTCCCCTTCTAGACATTGTAATGCCTAAAAACTTCAGAGCCCTCAATTACACATTGCTTCTTATCCATAATGGACGGTGGGTGCCGTCACATTGTCCCTGCTCAGGCTCCCTAAAAGCTGGTATGTCTTCCTCTGAGCTTTCACCTTCCTGCTCTAATGCCTGGCCTTCCTCCACCTCATCTCCTGACAGCTCCAGGTCTAACTCCCCTTCCACAATTCTGAGTAAAATCCTTTCTGCCTCACCCTGCCCACTGCTTCCTGAAGTATTGACATACATGTAGGTTGAAAATGGGAGGTAGTAAGTCCTGCTGTCCACTACAAAGGACACTGAATAAAGATTTTGTTTGGAAAGGGTTAAAATTACTGTACATTTCTGAAATCCTACTAAATCAAAGTTAAGACTGTCAAATTGAACAATTAGATTTTTAGCAATAGAAACACAACATCTGCAAAAAAAAAAAAAAAATCATCACTTAACCTCCGTTGTGCCATAAAATGTGGAAGCTGCAATTCCCATCATTTTGAAAAGAAAGTCCATGTGCTCTGTTAGCCCAACCCCAACAAATGTGGCATCAACAGAAAGCCCTGTCCTCTTGACAGTACAGTAGGACTTATATAGATTGCATAAATGGTGCTTGACGTAGAGGTCTCAGACTTATGTCCCCCACGGAGGACCAAAGTGAATTGCTGGGTCTTAGGAGGATATACCAGTTCTCAACTCTACCACACCAGTTACTCTACCACAATGCCAAATCCTAGACTTTGCTATGTAACTCAATTAGTCTTGTTCCAGCCTTTTTGTATTTTGCTACATGCTTTAACCTTTTCCTTTCCAGTTTTTGGCCTGCTTGACCCCTGCCCCTGAACCACTCCAGCTCCACGTTTTTGGAACCCACCTTGACCAACAAACTGCTCTGGATCTCTTGGCTCTGGCTCCTCACTTCTCTTCTCAGCTTAGCCTGGTAGAAGCAATCCACTCACCTGCCCCAAACACTGACAGGGTAAAAGAACTTAAAACACTGCCTTATATCAGTCTAACAAATAAACTAAACGGCTGCAGTCCTGTCTTGGTCCGCATTCTGCATCTAAGTTTAGCTTGGTCTTGACATCAGATAAAGTTTCCAACCATAAGCATTCAAAGATTCTTACCCACCATAGTTACAGCCAGCTACCTAACTTGTTTGCTTGCTAAAATTATTGCTATTCAATTAATTCAATTTTATTTATATAGCGCCAAATCACAACAACAGTCTCCTCAAGGTGCTTTATATAGTGGGTTAAAGACCCTACAATATTAGAGAGAAAACCCCAACAGTCAGATGACCCCCTATGAGTAAGCACTTGACAACAGTGGGAAGGAAAAACTCCCTTTTAACAGGAAGAAACCTCCGGCAGAACCAGGTTCAGGGAGGGGCGGCCATCTGGTTGGGAGTGAGGGGAAACAGAAAAGAGTAGATGGAGACAAGACAAAAGACACACTATGGGAGAGAGCCAGAGTTTAATAGTAACTAATTAAATTCAATAGTGGTGTATAAACACATGAAGAGTGAAGAAGAAATGCTCAGTGCATGAACTGCATGCATGAATTAGTTTTTCAGCATCACTCTGAGACAGGATGTTTCTAATTTTAGAGATATTGCACAAATGCAAGAAAGCAGTCCTGCATATTTGTTTAATGTGCACGTTGAAAGACATATCCTGATCAAAAATGATTCCAAGATTCCTCACGGTGTTACTGGAGGCCAAGGTAATGCCATCCAGAGTAAGGATCTGGTTAGACACCATGTTTCTAAGATTTTTAGGGCAGAGTACAATAACCTCAGTTTTATCTGAATTTAGTAGTAGGAAATTAGAGGTCATCCAGGCCTTTATATCTTTAAGACATGCCTGTAGTTTAACTAATTGGTGTGTGTCATCTGGCTTCTTGGATAGATAGAGCTGGGTATCATCTGCATAGCAATATATTATTTGAGTGAAAATGATACTTGGCTAGCTTTCCAAACGGAAGAATACAGAGTTAAGAGGTACCCTGTGGAGATATCATCCAACAAACACATTTTTCATTTAGATGTTTCTCACAAGAACAAAAAGTACGGTAAACATGTTTCAGGTTCTTTTTTGATTTTCAAAGCCTTATAATGCATTGTTTGTATTTCACCCTGAAATACCTTTTCTTATATTTGTCTATTGTTGGATGGACCTCTATGAAATTTGGTCTACACATTCCTTGTCCTGATTCTAGTACAAAGCTGTGATGAAATCCAAACTTTCCTTTCCAAATCTAAAACTGCACAAGGTTTTTGGACTATCTGACTGAATATTAAGATAAAAAACAGACTCAGCATTGGATGAGCAGTGCTGTCAGTGGTCAAAGAAACTTTAAATTGTTTGTTATTGATATTGATTCCATAGCTAAACTCGCTCTCCCTCATGGCTTATAACTTTATTGACAGTTGTGCAGCTAACATACAGCAGGATTTAATAGTACAGGACTATAGCTGGTTGTTTTCACTGAGCAAGCATTTCTATAGTTCAAATCATATTCTGTAACACTGAACTAATTCATAGCATGACTGTGGAGAGACAAAACATGATGCATCTCTGATTCCTTGAGTGCGTGCATTACCACTCAAATGTGAAAAAAGATGAAAGGCATTGTGCACCATTTGGGGTCTGGACCAAGTTAATGAAGTGAAATATGGACGTTAACTCATGATGCAATTCAGTTTTAGAATATTCTAGTTGTTTGAATTCTCAAAGAAGAGTCTGAACTTCAGCTGACAGATGTTTTAATTTCAAAGTTAATCAGATCACAGAGTGACTAAATCTTCCAAACAAAATAAAAGTTCACCCGACTTGTTTGCAGTGTTTCATTTTCTAAATTATGATACTGAGGAAATGGTTAATCACATCTGAGGAGACATATTTACAACTTATATACTGCACAAATCACTATTTTTAATGATCTCACTGGGACTTAATGTGAGTTCATCCCTTTAAGCCAAAGAGTTTCTTAGAGTCCATTTGATCTTATTAACAAAGTATCTCTGACATCATACTTCATTTACTTTTCTGGAACAAGAACGAGATATAAAAGAAGAGTCAAAAATAATATTAACAGAGGATCTGAACTTGGTCACCACTTGAACAAGTGTAAATTAAAAGTAAGGGAAAATGGTGTCCTTGTGGTCACTGTGGAAATATTCCCTCATGACTTTCTGTTGCTGGTGAACAAGTGTTGTTGAAGCCACAAAGATGACTTTTAAACCCTGTCCCTTTGCCCTCACCAACCTGAAACTAGCTCTGCGGGGAGCTCAGTAAAAAATGCTGCATGTATAAATGATAACATGTTTTCCAATTAATATTTCTGCTTGGATCAAACCTATTACTATCTTCTGTAAGCCTCCCTAAAAATCAACTGTGTGCAATACATGAAAAACATTGTTTACTCTGTTTGTCTTTTTGCAACATGTCATTGTGTGCATTCCTAGAAATGAGCTTACGAAATAATCTTGGAAGTACGTGAAATTAAAGACATTCTGTTGTCTCCAGACTTAATGGAAGAATTACTGCTTGCCCATTTTTCATCTCTGCTGGAACCAACAAATCTTTGCTGTGGAGCTCTGGCATCTGCTCTTCATTGCTTTCTTATCACCAGGGCCGAGTGTTTCCCCTGAAAAGGCTGCAGAGGCAGTAGTGGGTAAACAAATGCAGTCACTGTTTTTCAAGGAAAATGCAGTCATGTTCAAAGAAGAGTAAAAGCTCATGAAGCCAGCTGTTTTGCTGTGAGAGCAACATCTGGACAGTGCGCGCACATGTGCAAGAGGAAGAGGACGAGTGGAGCTTTCATTACACAGTATGGGCTGCACCTCTTGTAACAGACCAAAATTGAATTAAAGATATTATGTATATTATCATGATGGCGTTTCCAGATAAGCAAAGTAAACTGGATTGGGTGTTTTTCAAACAGCTAATAGATTAATCATCTGCCAAGTCAAGATGTTCCATGCTGATAGACACCTACCCAAGAAGACTGAATGCTGAGATTAAATCAAAAGGTGCTTCAATAAAGTATTTGTTTAACGGTGTAAACACTTATCCAACCAGTTTATTGTACGTTTATTATTTTTTATATTTTTCCCCTAACAGATTTGTTTATTTTTCAATTGAATTGTACAGGTTAAAGGTGGGAAAAGTTTTTAAATGATTTATTGTGGTCTCATTTTTTAACATCACAAAAACCTGGCATTTTAACAGGGGTGTGTACACTTTTTATATCCACTGTATATTAAAATGGTCTTTATCCAAAACTATTCAAACAAATTTTAATTTGGTATGTATTGTAAATATTACACATGGTAATAAATACAATACATACCAGTTAGAGCATCAGTACATTTTTTATATCTAGCAAACTGAACTGCTCAGTTGACTTTAACAAGCTTCTGACTCTTCAACCATCACCCCATCGGCCTCCTTCCCAGTTTGTCTTGGCATCTTGTGCTGAAGTTTTGGGCAACAACTCAGCAGCTGTAAAGCCAACTACTCTTGCATGAGTATGTGATCATAATTTTAAGCTTGTAACACTAATACCTAGCCTGTTTGGTAAGTGAAATACGGCAGGTCAGAGGTCAGAGCTTTAAAGCAATAGAAAAAGAATGATTGCCAGTTTCACTGCAAGAACTTAACTGACTACTCATATTAGCTGCAAAGTATTATCTTTCTGTTTTTTCTAAAATATTGAATAAAAATTGTTTCTGTGCAAGTTCTGAATGGTGGAGCCCTGCAATCGTGAAGTGGAAGCAATAATGACAAATGACCTAAATGATGTGCTTCAACTCAAAACAAAGCTGATCATGAATCCTGTGCTGCTCAGAAAAGAAGATGTGGATAATATTTAGCTGATCCTTTTTGGAGAAGATGGGTCAAAAACTATTTTCCAATCATGCAGGAGCAAAATGTACAGTGCCTTGCAAAAGTATTCATACCCCTTGAACTTTTCCACATTTTGTCACATTACAACCACAAACTCAAATGTATTTTATAGGGATTTTATGTGATAGACCAATACAAAGTAGCGCATAATTGTGAAGTGGAAGGAAAAAGATACATGGTGTTCAAAATGTTTTACAAATGAAAATCTGAAAAGTGTGCCGTGCATTAGTATTCAGCCCTCCTGAGTCAATACTTTGTCAAACCACCTTTCACTGCAATTACAGCGGCAAGTCTTTTGGGGTATGTCTCTACCAGCTTTGCACATCTAGAGACTGCAATTTTTGCCCATTCTTCTTTGCAAAATAGCTCCAGTTCAGTCAGACTGGATAGAGAGCATCTGTGAACAGCAATTTTCAAGTCTTGCCACAGACTCTCAATAGGATTTAGGTCTGGACTTTGACTGGGCCATTCTAACATGACTAATAGGTGTCCTGTGGACAGATTCTCCCACCTGAGCTGTGGATCTCTGCAGCTCCTCCAGAGTTACCATGGGCCTCTTGGCTGCTTCTCTGATTAAGGCTCTCCTTGCCCGGCCTGTCAGTTTAGGTGGACGGCCATGTCTTGGTAGGTTTCCAATTGTGCCATACTCTCCATTTTCAGATGATGGATTGAACAGTGCTCTGCGAGGTGTTCAAAGTTTGGGATATGTTATAACCTAACCCTGCTTTAAACTTCTCCACAACTTTATCCCTGACCTGTCTGGTGTGTTCCTTGGTCTTCATGATGCTGTTTGTTCACTAATGTTCTCTAACAAACCTCTGAGGGTTTCACAGAACTGGTGTATTTATACTGAGATTAAAGTACACACAGGTGGACTCTGTTTAGGTGACTTCTGAAGGCAGTTGGTTGCACTGGATTTTATTTAGGGGTACCAGAGTAAAGGGGGCTGAATACTAATGCACACCACACTTTTCAGATTTTTATTTGTAAAAACTTTTGAACATCATGTATCATTTTCCTTCCACTTCACAATTATACACTATTTTTTGTTGGTCTATCACATAAAATCCAGATAAAATACATTTAAATTTGTGGTTCAAGGGGTATGAATACTTTTGCAAGGCACAGTAGGTGAAACAAAAATAATATGAACAGGAACATATGATGGAGATGTGATGTTTTGAGTAGAAACTCCTGGAGGACTAGTATGCAGAATCCCACCTATACACAGTCACATTAACAGGCTGCCTTTCTGAAAGACTGTACATTTAATATAACAGTGTTATTTTTTAACAATATTTTGTCATGTGTTACGGTTATTAAGATGGTGACTGCAGATGATTAACTGTGTGTGGAAATCTTAAATAAAATGAGCTGAAATTAAGGCAACATTACCTCTGACAGTGATTTGGACCATTTCATGTGTGAGTTAAGCAGGTAGCCCTTCTGTAGGTTATTGTATTTTTTAAATAACAGGGACAGCACCTGTTTTTTTGCAAACTTTCATTATATTAAAAGTATTACTACTTGATGCCAGTTTTTGTCTCACTCTCTTATCTGCTCTGTGATGCCAAAACAAAGATCAGTGGAAAACGTCCCCAAAATGTCCTCGAGAAGCTCCTTAAGTCCTCATGACTGTCTGAGTCCTTCAGTGTCAGGGACAGTCACTCACACAGGTCATTTATTAGCATTGTCTATTAAGTTGTCTACTACTGTGCAAAACACTCATGACCAGCCTCCAGCCAGCATCTCACAAACCGACTGTAAACACTGACAGCAGGTTGAACTTGAGGTCTCCAACTTCATGTATGATTAACAGACATACAAATATACAGCACTTCAAATAATACAGTAAGATTCTTGTTTTCAAACGTCTTTTTAACTTATATCACCTTCCCCACACTAGTTGTTTATTTTTCAATTTATATATATATATATATATATATATATATATATTTATTATATATATTTTTTTAATGTTCTTTGTTTAATTTCTTACACTCGGGTTTAAACATAAGGCTGTACAGACCTCTATGTGTTGTTTTCTGGTGTGTTTTTTTTAAGTTAGCCTAATTGCACTCATTTTCAAATATTAAATTGCATTTCTTTACAACTTTAAATAATAACACAAGAAAACAATGAAACAATACAAGCATTCGGTATTAATTAATGCATCCTGTTGAGTCTGTTGTGTGGTAGAAACATACATTGAATACATAAAAAAACAAAAAAAAACAAACAAACAAAAAAAAAAAAGTGCTCTCTAAGGCTTTAATAAGAGGCTATACTGCCAACCAGTGTTGCTAACTCTCCTCATAAAGCAGTCTAATGGTTTAGTTTACACATTTACTTTCCATTCCCCGCCCGAGGTCAGCAGCCAATGGCTTGTCAGAACTTCAGAAGTGCTATTTAAGACGCAGGCAGTTCAAGGTGCTTCAGATATCAGCGCGCGGCGCGCAACAGGACGCGCAGGCTTATTCCTATTAGAGGACTGCATACAATCCTGGGCTGCGGTGTTTCATTGATTTATTTAATCTTTAAAGACATTTTCTCCAAAAGGAATAAACTAGAAAAGAAATGAGAGGGTGGAAAGTTCAGCTTCTGTACTTCGTGGTGTTGAATGCAGCTGTGCAATATGTGACGTCCCTGGAAGAAGAGATCGCCGATTCTATTTTAGGTGAGTTGCCAGTTTAGCTTCATCCACATTTACTTTCTCACGCAGTAACAGACTTATCTGTAGGTCTGTAGGTCTGCAGATACTTGGGGTGAAAATTCTCGTGTGAATGTAATTTGTCATGCGCACTGCTTTTGTATGAGCCGGGTGTGAGTAGTGGCCAACAACATTAACGCGCTATAGGAAATATTAGATCACGTGCTTATGACTAAACTCATCTCTATTCTCTGCGGCGGATTCTCTACTCACTTACTATTTACTGTAAGAGACAATAGTTTCAAATGTTTTTCACTCTCACAGAGATAAAACTAGAGGAACAAAACGAAATGCTTCAGGCCACTAAATCATCTCAGCAGGAACCGAGTTATCCAGGTGTAATTATATATCATATATCACAATATGGCCCCTAAACTACTCCAGCCTTCCGTCCACCTCCCCACACTCTGAGAATCAGTACAACTCCCAGCAGAGTTGAGTCAGCTGACTGTGCCAGTCGGACCACTGAAACTTGGGGAGATTATATTCGGTGAGAAGGCAGGAACAAAGCTGGGAAAAACCCCCAGGAGCCTCTATGGAGCTCAGTAGTGACCAAGTGAACCCCTTTAACCCCTGAGCTTTGATCTCCTCTAAGGTGGAAGCTCATTTTCTGAGGGGCCCCGTGGGGGCGTGGCTTATTGCAGCCAGCAACTCAGTTAACTGCTCAGGCATCTCAGACTTTCCAGCCTCCAGTCAGTTTATTAGATAAGCACCAGCAAGCCAGAGGATTTTTTTTCTCTTCTTTAATTTTTCAAGAGTAAAACGTCCTCTTAAACCAAGCAGCTAAATTGGTAATCTTCTTTGTCAGGTAACTTCCTCGATCCAGTGAAAGACTTTTTTGACCACAAGGATGAGAGCAATGCCACTGTTCTCAAATTCTCCCTCCGCAAACCATCCCATCCCGATGATGACCTTTGCTACATCATTCCTGGAAAACCCGACTCCCTGGCAGCCTGCACCTTCAACAGCACTTCCAAAACCTTCCTTGTAATCCATGGCTGGACGGTAAGCAAAGATGCTTCAGCACGTTATGACTTACCCCTGCTTTCAAAAACATCTAGAGCTCTGTTTACTTTGGGCTAGAAAGACAAAAGAAACAAACAAAAAAAAAAAAAAAACAGACATTCATGAGTGGACATGTTTCACTAAATTCTGGTGAGGCCATATCTCACCAAAATAACAAAACCATATTTGTTGACAAGCAGCCAAAATACTCCCTGAAAAGTTGATGTGGAGGTGGCTTAGAGTGCACATGTTGGACATTAGAAGCTTACCAGCGTCAGTACCAAACACCTTGTTGCAGATTGTCGAGTTTAATGTTTCATCTGTTTTTTTAACAGCTGAGTGGCATGTTTGAAAGCTGGATGCCTAAACTGGTATCAGCGCTGTATGAGAGAGAGCAGACGGCCAACGTCATCGTGGTGGACTGGCTCAACTTGGCTCAGAATCACTATGTGGTTGCGGCTCAGAAAACCAAAGCAGTGGGACAGGAGATCGCTCGCTTCATTGACTGGATCGAGGTTAGTGGGATCAAAATTTTGCAGGTTTCATTACCTGCCCTCACGTTAATATACAGATGGATTAGCAATCTATAGTTGTCAGTGATTCCTTTCTAAATCAAGGGCAAGTGTGCCAAACTCAAGTATATACATGATGTGTTGGTATCATTTAAAAAAAATCCTCTGATATTAAGCAGGATGTAATGTTATACTGTGGAATATGTGTTACACTCTCCTTTATTTTAACTTAACTTGCATTAACTTTGATTTTAAAGGAAACCACTAACATGCCTCTTGAGAACATCCATCTGATTGGCTACAGCCTCGGAGCTCACGTGGCAGGATTTGCTGGCAGCCATGCAACCAATAAAGTTGGAAGAATCACTGGTAAACAAAACAGAACATAACATTTTATGATATATTACAAACATATTAATAAAAATAATAAAGTAGTGTATGATCAGGTTTTTGACTAGAATAGTTAATTTATTGTTAACACTCTGTTGGTGTTCCTCGTCTCTGTTTGAAGGTTTGGATCCAGCTGGTCCTGACTTTGAGGGCGCGCATGCCCACAGGCGCCTCTCCCCAGATGATGCTCACTTTGTGGACGTCCTTCACACTTTCACACGTGGCTCCTTGGGTCTCAGCATCGGAATCCAGCAGCCTGTCGGCCACGTGGACATTTACCCCAATGGAGGCAGCTTCCAGCCGGGCTGCAACCTCAGGGGAGCGGTGGAGAAGATTGCTAACTTTGGAATATTTGGTAAAAATTACCTTAAAGTTGAAATGCTTCATGTGTAATTTAAAACATATGTATTTGCATAGTGCGACATGACTTTTTTTTTTTGTACTGTAGCTGCATAGTGGGGATTTTTTTTTTTTTTATGTTGAGAATAAGGAACGATTAATTGTGTAAATAAACTATAAAGCGCTTCTTAAAGCATATGAATCCATGAAAGATCTCTTAACTGCTTAGGACAACTTTATTGTGAAGTCACATTTTCACAGTTCACAGGCCACCTGCAGTTCAGGCAGTATATAACACCATTAAACAACGTTTTGCTACGAACAAGTTGCAATGCACCTTTTTTGAAGTGCGTGTACACAGAGTGCACACCTCAGCAGCTTATAACTACTTGCTGCTGTCATTAATGTCTTAGCAGTGAATATTGTTACTGACAGCTGCACAATGATGTCATTCACACCAGTGTGAAAATAAACAGAAGGTCCCAAACAGGGCTGAGGAAAGGTCAGATAAAATACAAGTAAATTTATCCATCGCATGGTCAGCTATTGAATAGAAATGTAATAAATATTTACATTTTATTTCTTCATGATTTTTAAGTAGCATCCTTTTTTTACTTTTCTCCTCAGCTATCTCTGACGCAGTGAAGTGTGAACACGAGCGCTCGGTTCACCTGTTCATCGACTCTCTGCTGAACGAGCACGAAGCCGCCAAGGCCTACAGGTGCGGCAGCAACGACATGTTCGACCGCGGCATGTGCCTGAGCTGCCGCAAAAGCCGCTGCAACATGGTGGGCTACGACATCAGCAAGGTCCGGAAGCCTCGCAACGTTCAGATGTACACCAAGACACGAGCCTCCATGCCTTTCAGAGGTCAGTGGGCATGCTGTTTAATATCATCTCTGTTGTCACATGAAAACTGTTGCACAATTTTCTTACTTAACCAAATGAGGTGTTACATTTGCAGAAGCAGAGACCAACAGATAATCCCCGAAAAACATCTCATACTTTCTGGGTTTAGTGGTGTTTCAGATTTTAGTTATCATGTGAAGCTTAAACCCACTGAATCAAAACT
Source organism: Paratilapia polleni (assembly GCA_015106735.1). Taxonomy (NCBI): domain Eukaryota; kingdom Metazoa; phylum Chordata; class Actinopteri; order Cichliformes; family Cichlidae; genus Paratilapia; species Paratilapia polleni. The sequence goes on along the minus strand of VUQI01032882.1, from coordinate 21,883 downwards.
GGAGCAGTTTTTATTACATTCACCTACATGCATGTTTTCAGTTACCTGAATGGTGCATATTGTTGCTTTCTTTTGCAGTTTACCACTATCAGCTGAAGATCCACTTCTCCAGTAAGGTGATTAGCTCGGATATGGAGCCTTCGCTTACTGTCTCACTGTATGGCACCAAAGGAGAGGCTGAAAACCTGGAGCTTAAGCTGTGAGTGAGAGGGTTAAAACCCTTATAAAAGAGACTTATGCCACAGTGACTTGCATCTTACAAGTTTTATGAGTTGTCTTTAACACTTGCACAGTAATCAACGAAAACAGCATGAGACAGAAACAATAAACATGAAAAAAATACCACACACACATAGCAGAGCTGGCACTTTACAGTGTGGTTTCATCGCATTTATATCATCTTTTATGGCGCATACTTTACAAGCCTCAGCTAAATAAAACACTCTGGCTATGGGTATGTGTAGAGCCTTAACATTTCCTTATATCTGTGTCTGGCAGAAAGGAGAAAATTGCAACAAATAAGACGCATTCATTCCTGCTGGTGACAGAAAAAGACATCGGTGACCTGCTGATGTTGAAGTTTAAATGGGAGGAGACAAACGGCTGGTCTGCGTCAAGCATGTTGAAGATGGTTTCCTCTTGGTGGTCCAGCAACTCAGACAGCACTAACATGGCGGTTCACAAAATCCGCATTAGAGCTGGCGAGACGCAACAAAAGTAAGTTGCAGAATGATAAAGAGAACATTGTTTTAGAGTAGAAGAAAAATATATTTAGTCATAGCAGCAAATCAGTGTCTGCCAGAGTGAAATATCCTACTGGAGAGATTACATCCTCTGCTGATTAATACTCAGTTTCCCCTGACTTTTCCTCAAATGCCAATGTCTGATGAGTTCCATGACAAATTTCATAGCAATGTGTTCAAATTTTTCTTGGATTTATGACTAAAAGAACATAGTCAGCACTGTGATTGTGAGCATCAAGCACAGGCTTAAGTCGAATCTCACAGATCTACTTTAACATGCACAGATCAGCAGTATTTCATGAATTTCTCCAACAGAATGGTGTTCTGCATAAAAGACCCTGACGCTCAGAAGCTGACGAGAGAGCTCACATTTGTTAAATGTAAGGATCCGTGGAGGTCAAACCGAAAACTAACTCCAAAAGGGTGAGTTTGTCTCTTTGCGTACCCTATAACCATCGCATTACTGCTAATGCTGATAAATAACAATAAATTTGCTGCCTTTGTGTGTAGAGTAACTCTGGAGAACCACTGACCGTGAAGAGAAGACAACGTTGATCATCCCTTTGTCCATTTCAGCACTTAGCAGATAATTTATACACTCGTTACTTTTATACACTTGTAAATATCTGTAATATGCAGAACCTTTATCACCTTGTGTATGTATGCCCACATAGGCTATGTAAAACAATATGTATGGGAATTCTGTGTCATACTTTGTAAAAAGTCATTTTAATGACTTTAACTCTAACGTCATTGTTGTACTACAAGTAAATGCTCTCATTTCAGAGTCGCTTACAGAGAGGCCTGATGAACCGTGTTTGGTTGTAGAAGTACTGATGTCCTGCTGTGTACTACAATATTAATAAAAAATATTTCATATTTAAAGGAACCACTGTGAAATATAATATTCTGTGGAGGGACACCTCTGAAAACAAGGGAAAAATAATATTAAAGGTGAATTTCTTTTGGTGGTTACAGTTTAGTTACCTTTGATGTGTTATCTAAATAATGCATACCCTAACCGAGCATTCACCTCTGTGGCTCTCAGCGCTGTACGTGACTGTGGGACCTATATCAGTGTGCCTTACTGTAAACAATCGGCAGACGCCAGCTCTTGCAAACTGATTTTTTTGTTGCTTTCCAGCTGTGTGCATTATTATTATTGTTATTGTATGAACTTTGTGAATTTTACTGAAGAACTCTAAACAGAAAAAAAGTGTCACTTTGAATGCTTTTGCATATTTTACTGCTTCACTCCTGCAAGATGATGTTACTTTGAAGCTGTCCCCTCAAAGAAGTGCCAGATATTCTTCAAATAATGGCTTTTTTTTAATGAGTATGTAATACTCAGTGTGAGCTAGAAGGCAAAGCTAATGTCAATGTTTGTGTTGTGCTGTCTTTGTAAGTGCAATTTCTTCTGTGCATCAGATTTTTTTTTTTTAAACAATGCATTTCCAGTTTGTAAGCAGTACCTAAACCTCAGCTCTTCAGAGATCGGTACTATAATCATTGTGACTTTAAAAAAGTCTTTTGTACTTAAAACAGGGGAAGAGAAACCAACTCACCTGTACAGTAAATATATGTAAATACTACAATATAGATAATGGAGTTTGTTATATGGAGTGCTGCTAGTTATATATTTTCACATCTTGGTGAATTTAATCTATAAAAAGTGTGTAATCATTGTACATAGCTGTAAATATGTCACTGTACTGTGTAAATTCTTTAATAAAACCCACGTGTCAAATCTGAGAGGCTCATCTTGAGCCTTATATTTGTTTTAAGGGTGTGACAAATGATAAACTTTTTATCCTCGCCTCACTCAGTATGAAAAACATTCATCATTATCACTCATATTTACCATCTCAAGGCTCTTTGTTCCATTAAAAAAAAAAATATTATGAAAGTGTGTTTGATCTAAACTGTTCTAACAATTTAAACACTCACATGGCTGTTTCTGATTTAAAAGTGCAAGGAATTCTGGATTTACCCCAATAAGCTGTGTTATTTCTGCAAGTCCTTGTAGTTGTGGTGCCAGTGCATTTGGCTAATTGTGTCAAAGTGACCCAAAAGATATGCTGAGAAAGGACACCATAAAATGCAGAGTCAGCTTTAGATTCACCACACATTTATAGGGCTGAAAGGTTGGAACTCACTGATTCTTAAATACATTGCATTTACCATAATATTTCCCTATGATTTGTAGTGGAATAGATTCAGAACATAGAAAAATAGGAACTACCGAATGCAAATACAAGTACCTTCAACTGTATACACATACAGTACATATAGTTACTGGTGCTGTTATGGTTGAGATGGAAAGCTGGATGCTCATCATGGCTGAAATTATCATCTTAAACATGCTCAGTTTATTTCAGGCTTTGCAGTGACAGATGGCTTTAAATTGCTATGGTACTTGGGCTCTTTGAAGGGCACCTGACTGACCCACATTTGGCAGCAGCAGCAGCAATATTTTCCATAACACATATATCACATTCCTAAATGTGAACAGTTACACAAAGACATTGGTTAACACAGCACAGGTCACCTGCAGATGGCCAACTATTAGGGAAGTAGAACAAAGTTGATCAAGCCTTCTCAGTGTGGCACTGATACTTTAAAATCTTGGGTGAAGGACATTTGCATAATCAAGAGTCTTCAGGGATAAAAAGTCACTCCAAGTTACGTGTGTCCAGTTTACGGCTAAAGAGGCAGACAGTGCAGCCCATCACTCCAGACAATGTCAGGATGGCCAGCAGGATGGCCCACCAATGAGCCTGTAGAGAATAAATAAAAACATGATGATTTCTACTAAACTGGAAGGATTAGTTTAGTTTGGATTATTTCTATCTACTGTACATATCACATTTTATTAATTTTAATAAACTAAAAGTATTAATGTGAAAACAAATTGTGTGTACAATCCTACAATCAAGATCAATGCAGGTGGACCGGACATTTAACGTTTATCACTCCACAGCTGGTTATGCTCCAACTGTTCATTAGAGATGGATGGACCAACCACGTCTTTGGGATTATCATTATTATGAGATTACTACCAGATTAATGTCGCTATATTAAAAATGTTTCATTCCAAATACTGCGCAGAAATTTATTGCTCACAGGTTATCATATTGTTACCAAAATATTACTACACTATTACTGACGGGTTTTGCCTCCTAGGCATTATTTGTTTCCCTCGTTTTTACCCCATTATATAAATTTTAGTCTAATAGTACTCAGCTAAAAACTACAAGTGATACCAAGCTATTACTTGGTAATTATTTCCATATTATTACTCCACTATTACCATGTTATGACTAAGCGGTAATATAAAGTTCCTTTTTTAATCTTGTCTCTTTATGTTTATGAAGCAGATACTGAAACAGTATAAGTGCATTTTTTTTCCACCATTTATAACATTTCCCATTTTTTTCAAACATTTCTTACTATTAATTCTGAAAACACATTCTATCTGTAAGGTTTTGTATTGGCTTAGGCCTCAGTCACAGAGACCTAGAGACCAGTTGGCAACTGCCTAGCAATTGGTTGCTAGGGAAAAATAAATGTTCCACGACCAGTTGGTGAGTGGTTGCTGGAGGTTGGTGGCAGATGCTGAGAAATTGATTGCTAAAGCCCAAGTCACACAGGCCTAGAAAGCGGTCAGTGACCCCCTGGTAACCACAGGTTGTTAAAGAAAAATGAGTATTCCCAAACCGGTTGGCAAGTGGTTGCTGGAGGTTGCCACCAGCAAAGGGGTATACTGTGCTGCACCGAAGTCCTCCTCGTGATTGCTAGCACATTGCTGCAGCCACCCGTAGTTTGTATGGACGATGCTGGACTATTTGGAGAATTTTTTCTTGGCATCTTCCATGCAAACTACAGGCGACCAAAGCAAACACAAGGAGGTTTTTGGTGCAGCACTGTATACCTCATTGTGACCAATTTCATGTAGTGACCGGCAGCAACCTCCAGCAACCACCTACCAACTGGTTGGGAAATCCACATTTTTCCAACCAGAGGTTGCCAGGAGGTCGCGGACCAGTCTCTAGGCCTGTGTGAATGAGGCCTTAACAAAAAAATTCATAACAAGTCATTACTATTATTTTTATTTTATATTAGTATTAGTATTAGTATATAACTGCTGTAACTAAAGAATCTGGGATAAATAAAGTAAAACTTATTTTATCTTACTTGTCTTATTCAAATGGAAACAATGGTATGTTAAACATCCTGTTTTGTTACACTGGGAGCACAAATGGCAGCTGATCCTCTAGGTAACTCTACTGATTGAGTAACACTTCTGACGCACCCACCATATGAGAGAAAACGTACCTCAAGGCCCGCTTTACACTCTTTACACATCATTTCAACCCAGAAACTGTAGCAAAATGGTGTACTTTGCTTTAAGATTGAACGTGCCCTAGATTTGAACAACAAATGGCCCAGACATAAAACAAACGTTCCCCAGCCTCCAAATGCACGACAGCCCAATAATGGGATGGGTTCACCATGTGGATCCACAGGCCAGCAAAGATCAGCTTGAAGCTTGTCTTCTCATTTGTGAACCTCTATTTGGAAGAAACTTAAACTGAAGGTTTAAGGTTATGTTTTAAAGACACATGTAGGTCAAATAAATCTTTGAACAGTGGGCAGATTTTATCAGCTCCTTTTACTTTCCCTCATGTTATGTCATCTTTATTATATCATCTTCATTTTATTTATGCTGCTAACTTATGTGTGTGTTATCAAACTAATGTAGAAACCACCTTCATCCACTCTGCCACATCGTCAAAGTCATCCAAATGAAGAAAGGAGTTCTTCAGTCTTGCAATGGGGCCGTCTGCATCAAGGAGGCGGCATACGTGAAATTTGTCGCAGTATCCACGGTTCCCAGAGCACGGAGCACCACCCACCAGGGGCAACGTTTTTTTCTGGAAGTGATGAGACAGCACAGAGGAGGTGGTGCTGGCACACGTCTCAGGCTTATCTGCAACAAATACAAACAAAGAAAATCTAATTAGATTACAGAAATATTACACACACAGTGTATACACTGTTTATATTGTAGAAAGGCAAGTTACATGCCAAGCTATATATATCAATAGTGGCATGCCACTCACAAAACTTGACAATATGAAATGAAAATCAGAGAGCTTGAAGCAACTACATAGATTTTGAGAAACAGGTGGCCTTTAATTGCCAGGATCTATGAACAGTGACAAAAACATTCAGCACTGAAACTGATTTGTCTAACAGAAAACAATAATTTAGAAGTGTAACCTCAGTACAAATTAACACAGGCTGAGTTGTTGAGACACAGAGTGTAAACACATTCCTCTGTAGCAGAGGACACATGCGCCTGTGGTTACCGGGCTGCTGGCAGCACATGTGGCATTTCTCCTTCATGGAGTCCCCTGGACAGTCGCACTGCTCCAGTTGGTGCTTCACACACACAGACCCAGTGCAGACCTTTACAGACAAAAAGAGACTCTGATAAAGAAGTCGAGTCAGAAGAGACTGGGGGAGAATAATGACATACAAAATTAACATGAACATGAGTAACAGAGCTAGATAGCTAGATAGATAGATGTGTGTGTTTGTGTGTGTTCACAATTAATGAATTGTTTAATGTTCATTTCCAGCTCCATATTTTTTATTCTTGGACTCTACTAAAGTAGCATTGCATGATCGACTGCTCGTAATGGTCCTTATTTTATCTTACACCATAGCTTATTGGCTTATGGTGCAGCCCTTCAGTTCATCCTCTGTCTGAAACAGAGGTCCCTTTGAGCTCCTCTTCCTTCAAGACCACCCACTCTTTTAGCTAAATTTCTTTTGATTGGCTGCCCCTCGTGACCAGAAGATTTGAAGAGCAGCTGGGTGGGGCTGTATGCCTGAGCTGACCATATTCTCTCTTCGCCATCATGCAGAGCCAAGAGCAGAAAAAACAGCCTGAAACCAAGTGATTAGAGCAGTCTGAAGCCTGAGGATTTGGCTCGCACAGATTACTTGTACACATGCCGACCTCATTATGTGAAACGTCAGCCATGTTTAATATGAGCGTCCGCCACTTTAATAATATACTGTATATATGGCAGTAAAAACCAAAAACAAAAGTAGAGTAGGTCTACTTTAAACACCACCATTTTGGGGAAAGGTTGTGAAAGCTTGATACCTCCAACAGTCTTGTTAAAATTTTATATTTATTAAATGATGAAATATGTTGGTTTAATCTTTTTATATTTATTTTTTCCATCTGGTCCATCATGCAAATATGCCACATTTAGCCTTTAATACTGTTTTTTTTTATCTGCAGTCCCTCACTGGATGATGACTTACAAGAAAACAGAGAAAACAATGACAGGTAAGATGTACTGAGACAATTTCGTTGCTTCTATTTTTTCTGAGGTTATACTTGTGTACACTTACAGACACTTATATGGTGTTTGACAAATTATAGAAACTGCCTATTATTTTCTGAGACTTTGTAACGTGGGTGTTCTGAATCACAGATGTTTTTTTGTTGTTGTTGTATTCAGGGGCTGAAATAAATTTAGGTTTCATATGTTTTAACAAATTGAACTTGTTTGTTTGAAGTCTTGTTTTTTTTTTTTAGATCACTTTCTTGGATCATACTATTACTCACATCTCCTTAAAAGCTTTTTTATTATGCTTTGTATTCCTGGATCAGGTCATTGAGGCTAGCTGAGGTTAGTACATCTGGAGAGTAATATTTCCAGAAAACCGCAGTCACAGCTGGAATAAATTCTACTCCCCTGCTGAGAGGACAGTGTATCATCTGTATTCAATGCAGGAGGAAAATGGTCAGGATGAAACTTTTATGGTGTCACGCTGCTGTTGAGTAACATGGATTTTCGTGCTAGCTGAAACAAAAACAGGAAACACTTGATTGTATTTTAAATTAGAAATTGGAAGCAGCTGAACTTATTTGCATGCAGCTCCCTCAACTTCTGGGCAACCACTTTTGATTGCAAGGTGATCGCCTGGTGGGAGGCAACCTGTCTCCATACAATCAGTCTGATTCAGACTGATTACATTCACTCTCAAACGGACTGGCGAAGGTTTGCTAATAATTGCCTTCTAATTTATAAACACAGACATATTGCTAACACATTGCAATCAATTGGAGTCAGTCTGTGCCGATGAGAGGAACTTGTCTGCATCTTTTTGCAATAGGGACTCAACTCCCATATTACTAAATAAAAGCAATGTCATTTTGCGGTGCTTGCTCATAGGGGGTCATCTGACTGTTGGGGTTTTCTGTCTAATTTGTAGGGTCTTTACCCTAAAATATAAAGCGCCTTGAGGCAACTGTTGTTGTGATTTGTCGCTATATAAATAAAACTGAATTGAATTGAATTGAATTGAATTGAATTGAATTTGCAGTTACATCGCCATCCTGTAACAACTATGTCACCATTTGTGGAGGAATTTCTGTTTTAAATCTATGAGGTTCTGGCTGGAATCTGAATGTAATATGAATTTGTGATTTTTGCTGATTTATCACAGTTAATCACGGTATTGTCACAAAAAGATTGCATGTACTTGCCAAATTGAAAATATTCAATTGTAAAACTGTCTTATCGCCGCCTTATGTTTTTGGCTACTGGTTCCTAATATTTTCTGTACAATGTGAAAATCTTTATGTGAAACTTTCTTGTTACACCAGATTCAACAAGAATCACAGATACTGATATTTTTGTATGATAATGATAGGTGTTAGATGTAGACTACACTGGCTCACAACACAACAAAATACACTCACCAGACATTTTATTAGGTACACACGTCCAACTGGTTGTTAATGCAAATATCTAATCAGCCAGTCACATGGCAGCAACTCAAGATGACCTGCTAAAGTTCAAACCGAGCATCAGAATGGGGAAGAAAGGTGATTTGAGTGATTTTGAACATGGTTGTTAGTGCCAGATGGGCTGGTTTGAGTATTTCAGAAACTGCTGATCTACTGGGATTTTTCTACAGTCATCTGTAGGGTTTACAGAGAATTGACTGAAAAAGACAAAACATCCAGTGAGCAGCAGCTCTCTAGATGAAAATGCCTTGTTGATGCCAGAGGTCAGAGGAGAATGGCCAGACTGCTTTAAGCTGATAGGAAGGCAACAGTAACTCAAATAACCACTTGTTACAGCCAAAGTATGCAGAAGAGCATCTCTGAAAGATGGACTACAGCAGCAGACTACAGAAAAACACACCGGGTGCACTTCTGTCAGCTAAGAACTGGAAACTGAGGCTATATTTTGCATGGGTTCAATATTAGACAATAGAAAACTGGAAAAATGGTGCCTGGTCTGATGAGTCTCGATTTCTGCTGTGACATTTGGATGGTAGGGTCCTGCAGGATAACACATCATGTCACAAAGCTCAAATCGTTTCTTGTACATGACAATGAATTCACTGTACTTGGACGACCTCCACAGTCACCAGATCTCAATCCAATAGAGCACCTTTGGGATGTGATGGAACGGGAGAATCTGCAGCAACCGTGTGATGCTATCCTGTCAGTATGGACCAAAATCTCAGAGGAATGTTTCCAGCACCTTGTTGAATCTGCGCCTTGAAGAATTAAGGCAGTTCTGAAAAAGAAAAGGGGGTCCACTAGCAAGGTGTACCTAATAAAGTTTCCAGTGAGTATAATATAATATGCAATCTTGTTCCAAGAGTCTGTTTTGATTTACATTAAAATGGAAAGGAAAGCGATGGAGTTTGTTAGTAAAGTTATAGTAATATATGATTAAAAAAAAAAGTCTTAAACAAGTGAAAGTTTAAATTACAATTAATGCATCATTGATTAATTAAATAACAGTTTAAATTCACATTTGTGATATGTGATGCAGTTTTTCTCTGAAACTAAAAAACATGGATGTATGAAAATGTGTGGGGTTTTTTTTTTGGACATATGAAAGAAGAAGAAGAAATCTCTGGAGAAGCTACGAAAGGAACCTTATGCTGAGTCTGTATTTTCTTATGCTGCTTTCAAGGTCAAGAATGACAGGCTTTGCAACATTGCTGCACACTTGCAAACTTTGCCTCGTTGGGTAATGGAGTGTGTTGAGTAACACTTTCGTGTGGTGGATGTGTCTGCCTCACCCCATTCAGGCAGACCTGCGTGCCCTGATGGCAGACGGTGAGGTTTTCCTTGGCATTAGGCTTGGGGCAGAGCGGGGAGAGGCCTGAGCACACACTCGCTTTCTGACAGTCTGTCTCCTCATCGCACATCTGACCTGCTGGCTTAAACTTGCAGTCCTGACCACAACACAGGCCCTGACTTGGACTGATGGATTGAAGTGAAAAAGACATCATAAACGTGCGGTCAGGACGACAGATACACATGAAAGCTACACATAGTAAGCAAAACAACGCCACACCTTGAAGATAGAATATAAACAAAATAGTTTAGCTGAAAGATTGATGACATTGTGGTGCACCACTTCAATTAAAAAGAGAATTTATTAACCCCAAACCCATAATTGTTTGAAAAAAATGATCCTGATACACTTAAAGATCTAATTACAATTTTTGAAGTCTATTCGCACACTTTGATGGTGTGTACATAGATGTGCAGTACCTGCAGACTTTACCAGGCTTGAGGCGACACTGGATTTCTACAGGTTCTTTTGGACTGTAGCAGCAGAGGTCCGTATCATTGTGACCAATATCACACTCCTCACCTTCCTCTATGATCTGGTTTCCACAGATGGGATGATCACTGACTGTGAACAGATGTGCAGATAAACACACGTGAGCAAATGCACAAACACAGACATACCCTGAAAGGCCTAACAAATTACATTATTTACAGTAACTAGTGCACAGTGTAAACAGCATGCAGATGGACACTGATATTTCTCCCTCACCCACGAAGCAGTCATCTTTCTTCAGCTTCAGGATCTTGCTGATGTGCTTGATGCTGCAGGGTGAGAATTTGTCGTTGTTTTCACGCACCCCATCTGTGGCATGAGGAAACATCAAGTACCTGCCTTTACCGACATCAGAGCCAAGGTTCCCGCAGTTCGAGCCCTCATCATGCTGAAACACAGACAGAATAACAGACATTTTATTGTGAAGTTATGCACCTTCACTCAGCTGCAAACAGAAGCAGCAAGGGGAAACATGATCTAAACAAGCTGAAAACATTTGCTTCCACCTGGAGACAATGAGGTAAAATGTTTCCAGTGATGTCCATGAACAAGTCCCAGCTGAATGGCCAGTTTTAGTCAGAATTTTAATCTTGCTTTTGTTATATTTTCAGCTTAAAATGTATTCGTGAAGCAGTAAAAAAAAGAAAGAAAAAAAGAAGACTAAACTGGAATCTGATGTCCCTCAAATGAGGAATGCTGTGTGCCACATGTTTGATAAAAATAGAGAGCTCCTTTTCTGGAACTTATGCTCTCTGGATGTCAAACTCTCTGATGAATTAAGAGACTAATGCAAAGACTTGAAACGTACAAGGAGACATGCTGAGGGAAAAGGCTGTGATGTGGGTATTTCTCCATCTTTTCTTGATTAGTTTGAAGGAAACTTAGTGATAATATAATCGTCACTATATCTGTCACACTCTGCAGCTCTGGGTTTGGCAGGGCGCTGTGACACAGCAGATGTTGGAACTTTTTCCATTCACGCTGAAATTTTGATCAACATACATAAAACCAGCTTGAATTATGCTTCACTTGTTGTGGGGTACACTGTGGGGCTTCAGACATTACACCAAAAGTTGTGATCAGTTCTACTGTTTAGCAGAACTGTACTTTCTTCACAGCTATTGAAAACAGGAAGAAAAGCAAGGTCGTGTCCAATACTTCTCCAGAAATGTATGAAAAGCACTTCCTGTTTACTTTTTGAATACCTGCAGTGGTTTTACAGATGCTGTTACCACAGACGTACTCTAGATGTAGTTTCAAGATAAACAACACAGCAAAAAAAAGACACTGTTTACACTAGAAAGCTTTTCCACTTAAGGAAAAACATGGTGTGCCATTTCTTTGTATTTTATGTGGTATTAACTGTTTCTTCTTACACAAATATACATAAGATGTACATACTATATATGACCAGAATACAGTGAGACAAAACAACTAAATATTCAAGAATGAATGAATGAACAATGATGGTTCAGTGGGTAAGACAACAACAAATATATTTTTAAAAAAATGGCATGGTTTATGGAGCAGCACTGAAATGTAGGGATGTTGTACGAGATATAGATAAGCTGTTTGTTTTTATTTTTTAATCTTGTTGTATTGTTTTTGTTTTGATTGTTTTCCAGAGTTATCTTCATTTAACATTTCTTCTTTCAGCTGCTCCCTTTAAGGCTCACCACAGCAGATCATCTGCCTCATCTCACCCTATCCTTAGCATCCTCCTTTGTCACACCAACCCTCCACATGTCCTCCTTCACTACTGCCATAAATCTCTGTGGTCTTCCTCTTTTCCTCCTGCCTGGCAGCTCCACCTTCAATATTCACCATCCCTCCTCTGCACATGCCCTAACCATCTCAGCTTTGCCTCTTTAACTTTGTCTCCAAACCACTTGACCTGAGCTGTCCCTCTGATGTACTCATTTCTAATCCTGTCCATCCTGGTCACTCCCAGAGAAAATCTTAGCGTCCTCAACTCTACCACCTCCAGCTCCGCCTCCTGTCTCTTTTGTTAATGCTATCGTCTCAAAACCATATATCACAGCAGGTCTCACTACCATCTTTGTAAACTTTAAGATTCATTTAACTATGGTTTAAATGGATGACATTACATGCTATGGCTTCAGTTTACACCTTTTTCAGACCATATAGGTTGTACATTAAGAATGCATCTGCTGGTGGTTTTGATAGCAATTTTGATTTGTGCAAAATAAACATTCATTCAATCGCTCATACTATCCAACAAAGGTAAAAAAGAAAAAGTATTACTTTTCACATCTGACAGATGAATGTTAACACCTTCATAAAGGTTAATCTGGAAACTAATATGAAAACAGAAGATGATTAAGCCAAGTGGAAAGAAATGGCCTTCAAAAATTCATCATGTGTTGTTGCTGAATCTCCACGCTGATTTGCACTTACAGCCTGTAATGGCTAAGACGTTGTCTTTGCAGACTTTGGTCTTGTTTCCAACTTCATGAAAGCAACCCAGTACAGCAAACTTCATGTGTGACATCGCTGGTGTCGTCTTTTAACTTCAGTTTATCTTTCACCTGACGAACACTTATTTATGCCTTTCATTTTTAAAAGTCAACGAACAGACGCATGGTTGGGAAGAGAAATAGGCCATAGGCCAAAGTGGCTTTTTAATCAAAATTCCTTCTGCATCACAGTCCACCCCTCTCTTTCTTCTGAATCAAAGCGCAGGTGAGGTCTTCAGTCAGATCTTTTTATGTACTTCTTAAAGGCTGCGCAGCCTGGAAACATGCCTGTCATAGGAGCGAGGACATGAGAGCGGCCGGGGCTTGCTTACAGTAGTTTAATTTATAAAAAGCCTGCAGGGACTGACATAGCAGAACTAATCTGCTTAGGAATGCCTCGGGGGGCTCTTTGGTGTGGGGTAATGTGAATAACAGAGGGCAGGGTGAAAAAAGACCTTGGAGCACTGCTGGTGTTTTGGACAGTAGGAGAAAGGCTGAAGGTGTTAGGAGTTGTCACATGGCGAGGTACAGGCATTTGTGTGCATATATGAGGCATGTGCTTTTATTGGGGTAATGGAAAAGGCTGCCAGGGCTTGCACGTGGAAACAAACAGAGAGGAACTATAGGACACAAAGTGAGTGACATCAGAGCTCCTCCTCTTCCCTTTTTTGAGATTTGAGCCTGAGACAGGAGTCTCTATAAGACAAACCAGTCAATAAAGGACAAGGTCTCTAATGCCCACAGAAGTGAATCATTCACAGACAATTTGTTCCAATGCAAACAGCCGTGTATGCCCGTGCGTGACAATATGTGACGTAACATTTTGAATAGCAGGGATTCATCACGTTCAGCAAACAGTCGGCATAGTTTTATGTTTAAATAAAAGAGGAAAAGGATTCAGGGTGAAAGTAGCAAACAGACATCCAGAAAACACTGAAAAGTACAAATCGAATGAAGAGTCTCCCCACGGTGACTTATCTTATCAGAAAAACAGACAGACACAACAGCAGCAGCAGCATTTCAAAAAAGCAATGATGCATTGATTAATCATGCATAGCAACGATGTGAATATTTTCTTGCTGATGAACAATCTCACAAATTAAAAAGTGTAAATCAGTAATTTCATTAGACTTTTTAATATGAGGAAAAATGTTATTTCATATTCAACATGTTCTTTTTAGAGAGAAGAGGCTTTCTCCTGGTAACTCTTCCAAACAAGTCATAGTTGTTCAGTCTTTTTCTAATTGTACTGTCATGAACTTTAACATTTAACATGCTAACTGAAGCCTGTTTTTTGCAGTTTCTCTGAGCGTTGCACACTCTGACCTTGAGGTGAATTTGGGAACTCGTGGGAAGACTGTGGCATTGCGTTAACACACACCTGAATGCTCCAGACCAGCAAACTACCAAAACCTGTTTTTATACAGGTGCTCATACTTGCTGATGATCAATTAATTAAGTGCATTTGATTAGCAGCACCTGGCTGCTACTTACCCTCTTACTTCCTATGGAAGCAGTGAGGGTGTACTTGTACTAGTTTTCACAGGACTGCATAGAACTTTTACTTATACACAACTGTCGGCCATTTCATGGTCATCATTTCTGACATTTTGATAACATTGGATTTCACTTGTCTTTTGTGTTAACAACAGATTTGTAGCTTAGAAATTAGCAAACGGATGTTGATACTATGAAATTTAGTCATGGAACAACTGGGTCTGCTAACTAATTAGTTTTGCTGTTGTGTAATTGGCAAATAATTACTGAAGTACTTTTCCAAGTTACTTCCTTCAAACTGTTCATAAGCCAGTCCATTAATCAGACATCTCCATCAATGCAGATATCATTAATGTCATTAACTGCACCTGAAAACCTCCTGCTCTGCAACATCAAACTGTCTGCAGCAGCCTCTACAATTTATACAAAAGGCCTCATGTTTGACTTTCTCTATCTAATTTAAATCTACAACTGATGTGTGAGTAAGTATCTATTTATCAAGTGACTGAACCTGAACTGTTTCTTTTTTTTTTTTTGGCTGGTGTTTTTGGTACTAAAAGTGAATGTCAGACGGGTGCCGACACTGGTGACTGACCGGAGATCCCAGGCTGTGGCCGAGCTCATGCGCCAGGGTCAGCTGGATTTGTCGAGGAGGCAGCAACTGTCCGTAGTTCTGAATTGTGACCAGACCCGTATTCAGGGTGCAGGTAAGGCCATTTCTGAGGGTTGTGGGCTGTGAACATACTCCTCCCCAGTTTCCTTAAATGAAGAAAATAGAAGATAAAAAGAGAGATTATGAATTTGACTGGTGCACACAGAGTATGTGACGATTAAAGTTAATACTGTATCCACTATTTGTGTTATATTTGCAGAGTTTATAAATGGAACCTTCTAAATATTTTTAGTTTTTATCTGAAGGTGCTCTTTAAATATTTTTATGTATATATTTATTCATTCATCTCCCTTGAAATTACATTTTGTTATGTGCTATTGTAATTATTTCTTATCTGTCTGAGTGTTATGCTGCAACCAAATTACTCACATAGATTTCTAAAAAAGATTGAAGTTGTATTACAGTGGCTCAAGAAGGAAGAAATATAGGTCATGATAAAGCTGTAACCTCATGAATGCCTCAAGAGTTTAAGGAGATAAAGGAGATTTAATAGTCATAATAGAAAAGAGCTGCAGACCCAATTAAAGCATGGCTACCTGTTACTTTGCAGGGTGATGAGGTTGCATAAGTGACCTTGTGCTACTGGAAATACTTGCAACTGAAGCAGTATCAGCCTCTGAGGCTCCAGTTTGGGAAGGTGTGGACAGACAGTCAGGTGGACCTGCTGAGCTTTCCTTGTTTGAAACCTGTGGAGCCATTTGGTCTCTGATGGTCTTCATTGCCTTTTAGTTCATGTAACTTCCCTGAAAGCCTTTCCTACAATTACAAACAGCTGGCTGCATTCACATGGATGGATATCTGAGAAGTGACATCACCTAACAGCTGGCCAGCCAGAGGACTAGCTCTACAGAGACCAGTCCTATTGGTCAGGCTGCGCACCTATTATATAGTGGCTTAGAAAGACTGTTCACTGGATAGTAAGTAAAATGCGAATCCCAGCAGTTCAACAGTCATCTAGCTAAGTTTGCCATCTTATAGGGTCAGTACTTCTCATTGCTAAACACATAAGTGTCAAAAAGCAACTAAACACTTAACCTTGGAGGAGTCCAGCCTGTCTTTTCAAAGCCCAGAAATGTATCTGACCACCAAGTCATCCTGCTGGGGAGTTACTTCCATGCCTCCATCCTATCTCTACACTGTTTCACGTGCACCCATGTGTGTTTTAGGTTGGAGGTCTCAGCAGTCACGTGAATTTTATGTAACATCTCTTACACAATGTGGTCAGCAGCACCATTTTGGCGGGAAAAGCTTGCGACATACGTGTCAGAGAATACCGAGTTCACCAGGTGTCACTGAGGACTGTGGGAACCAGTTGGGGGCATCTGGATCTCCCACCAGCATGTTTTTGTTATACAGTGGGCGTAGGTGTGACGTATAGGAAGGGTCAGGGACAATTAGAGGTTGAAAAACAAAAGTGCAACCTATCTCTGCTATTGTAGAAACAAAGAGGGTACGCTACGGGTTAGGAGCAACAGCAAAAAATAATAAAAAAAATAAAGTCTTTTAGGTAGGTGAAGGGGGCTTGAGATTATTTTATCTCTTGGTAACTGATATCACATGATGGCAGAAATGAGGAAGCACATTGAGGTTTTTAACCTTTAGATAAAAAAAAATTCTCCTTACTAAGAATACTCCACACAACTAAAAGTCAAACTGCCAAGCAAGGCTCTCCCAGCCATGCCGATGAAGAATTCTGGCTGCTTTTCTCCTGCTTTTGACCTGAAATGGTCCCCCCAGTGGTGAGCTATTCAAGGAGCTGGATTTCCTAGAAAGAGTGTTAGTTTGGAGGTCTGCGCTGTGGGTCTTGGCAGTGAGCGCAGAGAAGGGCTGCACTCTTGTCCCCTCCTTCTCTCCTCCTCGTCTTTGACACAGAAAGGAAGCGTACTGAAAGACTCCTATTATTAGCCTATTGGATGAACACAGTCTGCATGAGCAAACAATCATCTGGATCACTTGTACCTAATGTACACACACTCACTATCAGCAGGAAAAATGCATGCATATATTGTATATGTAAATGGAAAAAAAACTGAGATGGTGACACAGCATCTGTTAATATCATAGCACACACAGATACTGAGATGCTTACACAGCACACACATAAAGACACACACACACACACACACACACACACACACACACACACAAACGAACACACATGGTTTTACTGAAAATGAACGAACAATAGCAAAGAGGGAAGGGTCTTTCCTTAGATGTGAATATGTGAGGGGGGAGTTGGAGTGCCCCAGTAAGACCTTTAACAACACAAACAGACACAGTGAGCATTTTGGGTGCCAAAAACAACAGCAACAGCCAGAGTTCCCACAAAATGACACTGGTAGTACTCAGGAAGGCAACTAAAAGTATTGTAAATAATGTACCTACATACAGGCTTCTGCTCAAGGCTGTCTTTGTCTCCAGAGTTCATTGACCTTCTCCTTGAAAATGTGTATGGGGTTTGTTCACTGTATTATGAGGCTATTTTAGCCTTTTAATTGGTCAAAGACTAAAGACTTAATCTGCCTGGAATGTAGCACACCTCTTACTGAGTCTTATTCTTTGTGTGTTTGAGATCTCCATAATGTCCAATATAATAAAATGAAACTGAATGAAAAGATTTGAGGACAACTTTTTAAGCAACAAGAAGGCCAGGTGATCAGACAGATAGCAAATAACTGCAAGTGGACACATAATTAGTGTCAGTGCATTAGTGATGGATGTATAATGCCTACACCTATCACCCC
>VUQI01032880.1:0-24620 GCA_015106735.1 Paratilapia polleni | reverse complement strand
GATGTATAAAAAAAAAAAAAAAAAAAAAAAAAAAAAAAAAAAAAAAAAAAAAAAAAAAAAAAAAAAAAAAAAAAAAGGAATATAAACGTTGTGAATGCACGCCGACCGCGTGCAGCCAGCCAGTATTGTGCGCCAATGGGAAGTGGCGGTTTGAAGGCTATGCTTTAACACGCCCCACACTACAACCACGAGGTTCGACAGCATCGGAGCCGTGCAGCGCCTAACCGCCGAGGATAAATCCACCTGCAAATCCGCCACGAGCAAATACACGTACTCATTTTACATTACTTTAACCACGGCATGTGTTGAACTTTACTCTCCTGCCTTTATTATAATATATATTTTTAATCATCGACTGTTTTCAGGAATTTCTGGCTCGTCTTAGCAAAAAGTAGGGTCTCTCAGAAGCCCTTCGTGACAAGTTAAATGTACAAACCCTGGAGACCTCCCCGGCCGGCCAGGCTTTCGTATTCACTCAGTTCAACAAGGCCCATGGGGAGGAGGGCAAGACAAAATAGGTCGGCCAGCAATCTGGTTAAGCCCCACAGATCCCACTACAGTGCACGTTTGTATAAATGTCACTATTCGGGTAAATGTCAGCCAACGGGCACAAAGCAGCCATGTGGACCTCATGTCACGGGGGCTGGTGAGCTTTCGCTAGCTAGTAAGCAAGCAGCTTAGCCTGTTAGCTCAAATTTAAGTCACTGCTTAAGTGCACGAGACGTGAAACGCAAAAATATATTTTACCATCTTTCTTGAGTGGGACAGGTGCCTGGGTCTCCTCCTTCTTATCAGCCAGGGGGATCTTTCTGTCTTTTTGGGACTCCTTTTTGGGCTGCTTGGCAGCCTGGGCTGCAGTCTTGGCGGCACCAGGGGCAGGAGCCTCCTTCTTCTTCTTCACTTCGGCCTGCTTCAGCAGCTCAAAGGGATCCGACTCGTCGTCAAATAACTGGTCGAACCGATTGGTTATGGCACAGCCAAAACCTTCTTGCATTTGTCCGGGCATGATGGCGCCCCTTCAGCAGGATTTTCCTCCGATTCTACGAGGCTTGGTGCGAGCACTTCGCTAGGTGAAGCCACAAGATGGCTGGGAAAGGACTATCTTCTCTTCCGGCGCGATAGACATCCGGGACCTCTGAATTGGCGCGGGTGGGGTGTGTAGTTTTTTTGGAAGAGAACGACAGTGGACTCAGTTACTGAATTGACAAATAAAGACACTCGCTTACCCACAATGCCACAGTGGCTAGTGTTGCTATCACATGTACATAGTCTGAAAAGCAAAGCATGAGTGCCCTCATTTAGAGTGCGTGCTCTTGTTTTGACTTTTCAGAAATCTCCTTGATCCTCGAAACAGTTTTGAAAAGCTCTGTAAACTAGTTTTCAAACTAATAAGGGTTCAAGCATTCGGTTAAGCTTATTATATACTGCCTTGCACATCTTAAAGGGAGACAGCAGGTGCATCTGTTAACAGAGCCAGTATAGTTGCATTGGACAACAAAGTGTGGTTAAAGAAGTAACTTACATAATTAAAGTTTATTAAAGAGTGACTAACCCTACACAGACTGTACATACAGCTCAGAACAAGCATTCACACTACACTAGGCCCTAGCCTCCCCCTATTTAAACCTGCCAAGTAGCCTACTGCAAGTATAAACAGCTCTTCACACTTGTATTTAGAGATGGGCTTGTCAGCACTGCCTGATGCAGATAGCAAAACCTGCAAATGGCAAACACGGTTCAGCACTGTAACACAAATGTGAATTGTGGTGGGTTTAGAATGCAACGCAAGCCTACATGAAAATAGGTTATGTGCTGTTTTCACCACCTTTTTCCTCTTTCTAATATATTGTATTTGTTTACTTGCTGAGAAATCTCCAAATTGGGGCGTTCTTACTAAACAAGCCATTCAGTTCAAGTTTGGTGAGAAACTTTAATTGCATGATATACTAGTCCCACTCTACAATGCCTTGCACCATCCTTCTGGCCCTGCAAAATAACAGTAAAAGTGCCATAAAATGAAAATCTGTAACACATCCTCAAATTATGTTTGTGGTCAATGGTGAAAGTATATTTTGGATGTGATCTCAGTCTGGGATTTCGACATTAAATGATTGCAGAAATCAGATGCAAGTCAGCACAACATCTACATCTGGTACATGTGGTGTTTTATTAGACAGGCAAAAAGTCAAATTCAAAAAGGTTTTTAGAAAATAGAATTGCCCAACAGCCTTATTGAAGCACTAACAGAGATTGTTATTGTTTTATTTTTGAGTCTTTAGATTTTAGTAGGCAGTGACTCAACACTGTTAGTTTTTCAAACCTGGTTTAGCATATTATATGGTGAATGCCTATAAAAAGACACTAAACCAAGTTTGAATGTCTCATTGATCATTGGTGGTATTTTGGGAGATGCTGGTGCTTTTGTTTGACCATAAAAGGAAAGTTCAAAGCCTGCCAGCTGACTGGGTTGTTAGGGAACATTGCCAAGTGAGACTGTCAGGAAGACAAATGGCCTTTTCCAATGCAATGATTTGCAGATCCTACTATTTCAATGAAAATACTATAAAGACAACATATCAGGTCTTGAAACTGGGATCATATTCACACATTTTTAAAAAAAAAAAGTCATAACAGACTGGTAAAATCCAGAGAAATCTCTGTGCGCAAACTAAAGGGCTTAAAATCAGTAGTGAATGGCTGTGATCTTCAGGTAGCTGTGCATTAAAAACAGACATGATTGTGTAGTGGAAATCACAGCTTGAGCTCAGGAACACTACAAAAATTGTCAGTGAACACAGTTCATTGCTACTGAGGCCGGCAAGAGTGCATCTTGATTTTTTTTCGTCCAATGTCCCTTGCAGGGTTCAGTACATTGCTGCATACACAAATGAAAGTATATTACCATGCAAAGAAAAAACTGATCAAACAGGTTCCAGAAATGCTGCTGCCTTCTTTGATCCTTCTTGGAAATTCTTCTTGGAAATAATTGTTTGTTTGTTGATGGCTTTTTAAGGGAACATTCTGCAAGTACTACAACAACATGGCTGTGTAGTAAAAGAGTCTGTCAGGAGTGCCTACAGTTCAGACCTGTAAAAGATTGAAAACATTTGGCTCATTAAAACAAAAGTTGGAACAGGAAGCCCTGAGCAGTTGAACAACTGAAATTCTACATCAAGCTGCTTCTTCTTCTGGTGCCTTTAGGGGTCGCCACAGTGGATCATCTGCCTCCATCTCACCCTATCCCTAGTATCTCGTGTCACACCAGTCCTCTGCATGTCCTCCTTCACTACATCCATGAATCTTCTCTGTGGTCTTCCTCTTTTCCTCTGCCTAGCAGCTCCATCTTCAAAATCTTTTGTCCAAAAAATCTATCTGTCCTCTGCACATGTCCAAACCATCTCAGCCTTGCCTCTCTAACTTTGTCTCCAAACTGCTCAACCTGAGCTGTCCCTCAGATCTCCTCAAGTAAGTAAAGGAAAACATTACACTTTCAAAAGCAGTGATTAACAACACAAAGTGAAAGCAAACAAAATAAAAAGATGAATACCTCTACGCTTTGCTCTTGTATGCAAAAACTGCATCACGATAAAAAACAAATAATAATAAAAGGATAAAACAAAATAAATCCTTGAACACCAATGCAGATTTCTGGACTCATTACTCCCAATTACCCCTTTTAAACCAGTAATTATTAAAAAGTAAATTTTGCGTTTAGCCTTCAAAACTCATATGGTCAACTTTAAAGGCAATCATCTGTTTTCTGATAGTCTCTATCTCGCGTTACTGAGTGGTCCAACCCCGACGATGATGCCACTTTCACTCACGGCCCCCTCCCAAGCAGACTTTCGGTAGTCCGCCTAATAATCCTGCATATCCACAAAATGACGTCTCCAGTCACCAAAGCCATGATAGAGTCTTACGCGCTCATGATTATGGTCATGGGCACGTTTTTCGTCTATTTCTGCGGGATGGTTTGGGCTTTTTGCAACCCGAAACTGAGCGGAGCAGAGGAGGAGTGCGAGAATGGAAAACAAACAACGGAACACGGAGATCACTGCTGGGTTTGCGCCCCAGGTCCTCCGGAGCGGAATTTTAAATGCGCTTGTGCGCATCTGCCGGCACCACCGTACACCGCTGAGGGGCTCGCGCAAAGTACTTATATCAACTTTGGGGAAGATACAGATAGTCTGCTGTCAGACTGCACTGCGTTTTGTCGTGAGGATCATGGGATTAACAACCAGATTGGAGAAAGTCCCTCCTGGAATGCATAGTGGTGATACAATCAATTTCTGCGTATTTAGAATACAAAACTGTGTTGATAGAGTATAATAATTTGCAAAGTCTTTGAAATAAGAATTAGTGAAACAGGCAGTGTTCATTTTTATTGTAAAATCAAACTATAAAACTATCACAGCATGCATAACTAGCTGGTTCTCCAAAGCATGCCTGATACGGATAATACATACTTGATACTCATCAATTCCCACTTTAAATTCGGGCTTGCATGTTGTTGTGACAGGTAGAGGTGTGTTATTTTTTTTTAAACTCTGACAGCCAGAGCAGATCCTCCCATGTGACCTTTGAGACAGGAATAAAATGCTTTCCATCCAGAACTGTGTGATATGCATCAAGATGATCCTGCAGGATGTTTGGGATCACGCTGGGCTTCCTTTTGTCTATCCTTCAGTTTCTTCCTTACTTCACTTTCTAGCTGCAGTAATTTCTCATACAAAGACTCTGATGTCTCAAAATCAATGTCCATCTATAAAGAGAAACAAAAGACACATAATGTGGGACTACTTTACCGACTGTTTTAACTGAATATAGTTTTTGATGTTAAATTTTACCTGCCATACCTTACGTGGCTGTGTGTAGTTGTTTCCTAACCCAGACGTTAAGCTGTGGTACTTGGCATATGGATCCAGTGATTCAGGCTTTTGCTTAAACAGCCAAAACTAAATGGAAGAACAGAATTCAGAACATGACTTTGTACTGAACTGTGTGTGGAAATGTGAATTTTTGTTTTACTTACCAGGGCTTCAGCTCCATTATAAGGTGTCAACGTGAAAGTGTTTGTGAACATTCTTATCTGTGAGTTTGTAAGAAAGACACATCTCAGATAGAGCCGCACACCCAACACTGCATTTAGAGAGACAGCAGGAACTGGAAAAAAGCTGTGTCACTCACAAGCCAGAGGACAGGCATTAGCACTGTCCAGAGGAAGGCTGGGAAGGAGGGCAGGATGTTGTAGGTCAGATTGGTCATCACAAAACCAGGACAAATGACAGATGAGTACAAACCCTAGAAATCAAAGAGCACCAGGGTCAGTTTAATCAAAATCTTAGGAGGTTAAAACACAAATTTAATTTCTGGCATGAGTTATATAAGGCATGTAAGGTGCATGAACTGACCTGTTTATTGTAGTGTGTATTGAGTGCCAGGCTGAGCAGGTCAGAGGCATATTTGGAAGAGCTGTAAGGCTGACTGCCTTTTGTATGTTGAATGTCTTCAAGACTAAAGGCTGAACGATGAGCATTACTAGAGGAGGTCCAGACCAGCTGCGAGGTCCGGCCTGCATGGCACAAGATCGGCTCCAGCTCCCTGACCTTTGCCATAAGAGAGCAGAACACCACAACATTAGACAAAGAAAAAAATGAACTCTTGTTTCCACTGCAGTTTGTCCAGAAAAAGGACAGAGTGAGGTCAGCTACTCATTTCAATAAATAAAATTAAGATTAATTCAAGATAACTGGTTGAATTATGTGAGAAACAGGTGACATTACTGTATCTTACTAATTTGGTTTCATGCATGGATCTACTAAATCAAATTTGTCTATTAAACTGAATGGTTATACACCAATCAGACACAAAACTAAAAAAAAACAACTAATGTGCAGGTCACCCTCAGGTCACCAAAACAGCTCTAACAAAACAGCATGGACAGTGGACCCTTGGGTCTGGATCCTTTTGGTCCAGTGGGGTTCCTCGAGATGTTCCTGAGCAGTTTTTGAGGTGTGGAAAGGCACATTGTCCTACTGGGGAAGGCCAGTTCAATTGATGGGTGTCATTGTTGAGTCTGTTCGGTCTACAGAAACATTTATGCCAGGACCAAATCTTTCCCAGCAGAACATTGCATAGTTATGAGATGATCAGCCTTATTCCCTTCGCCTGTCAGTGGTTTCAATGTTGTGGCTAATCAGTGTAGATCTTTAACAGTGTGAGTGTTTTGTAAAGATGCTACCAAAAATATTATGTCTAAAAGTAAAGGTGAACATTTCTCTTAACAGCAGCACAGACTCTTTTATAATTCTTGAAAGTCTAAACAGGAACTCTGAAAAGGTTACTTTTTTTGGCAGCTTAATACCAGTCTGAATTTAGCTGTAAATGCAAAGTGAGAAGAATATTACCTGCAGTGACCTTATGGCAAGAACAGTACGTGTTATTAATTTTTAATGAGCACAGTTGCTAAGTGACAAAGAGATCCAGTATCACCTATATTTGTTTCATCAAGGACAAACAGCTGACAAAAATTATTCTCCCTGCAGAAAACCAGGGGAAGCATGCCTTTGTACCATATTTGATGTGCAGATCAGTCTAAAATATAAAGATTTTTCAGACACCAAAGCACAAGTGACTCACTAGAAGAAAGTGACCAAACAGATTGGTCACAAAAACTTCCTGCAGGCCATCAGGTGTGACACCATCCTGCTGCGTCAGAATCCCCTCACCGGTGGCAAACATTGTGATGATATTTCTGCAATATAGGCGTTATAGCAATCTGAGCTCTAAGAAGTGCACCATGGGACACAGATGAACGTCAGTTGTAACATGTTGAAATATAAAGAAACGTAAAAAGGTGCTGCACTATAGTTAAGATTCAGGATTCAGGAGCATCTAGAGTTACCAGTTTACCTAGAGAAGAGGCCTTTGAAAAAGGCTTTAACGTCAAACTGCGGGTTTGGCATTATCCCTGCATTCAGGTAGAGGTAGTCCAGCCGGTCATACCTGCAGATAACAAACAATGGCTGTCTATTGCACACAAAGAACTACCATAACTGATCAACAGTGATGACTTATCAAGTACTTTAATATCGATTTTATTTCTGTGTTGCTGAGTTCATCCTCCCACCTCTGTCTGACCTGCTGTGCAGCGCTGATGACGGCGGAGATGCTGCTGGTGTCCATCTGCACCAGGGCCACCTGGGCTGTGGGGTGAGAGGCGAGGAGAGCAGAGCGAGCAGCTTCAGCTCTGCGCATGTTCCTGCAGGCCAGACAAAGCTGGAGACACTCTGTGTCCTGTGAGAGGAGACGCTCACACAGCGCCAGGCCAATGCCACTGCAGAGAAACCCATTCATTGCATTACTATTACTACTACTATACTACTGTGTATTTACAGGATTAATTTAATTGTACAATTAAATTAAGTCAAACGTACATTCTTGAAATAGTAAGACTTCCTCTACAAAGAGATTTAAAAAAGGTAAATAAATAAGTAGTAATAAGTTCTGTGAACATACGAATCCTTTACGCAGAAGACACCAGACTTGACGTTTATAATTAAAACAATAAATACAGTGATTACCTATTGGCTCCTGTTACCAAAACCACCTTATTCATCTTGTTAAGATCAAACTGCCGACAAAGAAAACTACATCTGCAGCGAAAAGTTCTTCTAATTCAACAGGTCCCATGTAGTGTTGGAATGGTTTCCTGTTCTGTGGAGTCTTAGTTTTCACTCCATCTCCATGTTCTGATTGGATACTGTAGCAGGACTCAGCCAATAAGTTCCTGATGCTGGTCAGCTGATCAACTTCATGAACAGCCCACTCAGACACTGTATGAAATATTTAGGTCTGTTCATGAATAAGACAAAAGCTCTCAAAGAGATACAATTCCCAGTTTAAATTTTATTTATTGAACCACTTTTGTTTACAGAAATATATAAAACATTCTCACTGAAACATCGGAATACAAAGATGAAATGAATCTCAACCCATTAGGACTTTGTAGGGCTACACATCTACCTCCAGTTGATTTTTTCCAACACTGAGTGAATTGAGAATTCTGTGAAAATGTGTATTAACTCATGAAAAAAACACAAGCTTCACTTTAAAGCTTGTCTTTAAAACAAATATCATATTTGTAGAACCTCTTTGCCCAGGATAAGTTGATATGTTGAAGGATAAGTTGAAAGAACAATGCCTTGAGCATCTTTGATTTACAAAGAGGGACAAAGGCCTGAGAACATAAAGCCTGTAAACAGTTAAACTGTCTGAAACTTTGGTGTGCAGGGTGACCGTCCAATGATAAGAGTGTAAAAAAGCAAAGAACACAGACTATGTCAAATGGGAAATGAACTGAAGAGAAAAAAATACATTAACAGAAGAAAAAAATGACTGCAGATAACTAAACCTGTAGATGACTCATTAGATTTGTGATTTTTCTTTGCTTATATAAACTACTGTGAAAGCGTTCAGTCATAACACTCCCATAGTTCTATTAAACGCATCATTTAGGGTGAATATCCACATTGCATCATCTTTTCAAAAAAGATTTATTTTCTCTTTCACTTGTTCAACATCCACAACACACTCAGTAACATCTTTCCCAATGACGCTGGCTGTAAACACTTACTGCTGAACCGAAATGTCCTGGATTCACGATAAGCATCTTCCAAAATCTCATTAATTGTCAATCAGAATGCTGTAGAGCTTAGTGTATGATCAACTCAAGACAGTCTACAGCAGGATAAAAGATAATGTATAAATCCAAAATGTAACCTAGGAGAATTACTGCATTAAATCAAATACAATACTCCAAATTAATACACAAACATATAAACAAAACAAACAGAACAAACACATATGAACATATAAATACTAATACAAAATATTGATATTTGAGATTTAGACTTATCTGTTGAAAATACAGAGTCATATACACTTTATGTTGAAACCACTGGAAGAAGATGTTAAAGATGATATTTCCTTGTTATTCTTGTTACTCTAAATGTGTGGAGACTAGATACTTGAGATATGATGAACTGCAACAGTGATGGTTCTTCTGTACTTTCCCCCTCTACATTCAAGCAGTCTTCCAAAAGAAAACACAAGAAAGTTCACTTGCAAAAGTTTTGCTGTCAATACAAATAATGCTGTGAGATGGGAAATTTAAACCAACATTAACGAATGCAATTAAGAAGTATTTTCCAAACGTCACTTGCTACATTAAATCATGGCTTTGTCAATATGAGTCAGAGCCTTCGGTCATGTCCTTAAATATGTTTCTGTTTTTGTTTGAAGGATGGTGTAGTATAAAACAGCACTGTGTTTTCTAAGAATATGTCTATGTCTATATATCTTAGCCAACATGTTTGTGCTAATAAATGATGCATACTTAGTGTCTTTGGTAGTCCATAGAGCCCCCAACCCTGTTTCTCTACCGAGACAAGCTTAAACCTGGATTGTGTCTGCCATTCTTGTCATCTTGTCATTTTCCTCCAGAGATGAGCAGACTGGGAATCACTGTCTTAAACACTGCACTGGCTTAAGATTGTATTTCCAAGAGGGCCCTGTGTATTTCCTGGAAGGAGGGCCTTTCCTTTGTGTTCCTCCTCCAGCAGCTCAGCATGATCTTGTAGAGCGAGTCCGGGCACAGCACAGGCTGAGGCAGGTAGATCTGCATAATGTGGAGCAAGGAATGAAGTTGGGGATTCAACAGAGTTTACTGTTTTGGCAATTAAGAAAAGCTGTTTCATTTAATTGAAAAATACAATTAATTAATTGACTTTCTGCCAGTATGGGTTCAGAGCAAATAGGTCCATCTCAGTGGCTGTAATGCAACTAGTAGAAGTTTATGGCTAACAAGGAATACACTGTGGAGGTGTTTATTGACTTTAAAGAAGCGCTGCATCACAAATTACTTATGAAAAAGCTGCAGAGATGCATTATAAGAGGGATAGCACACTCATGATTAAATAGTTACCTTGATGGTAGATATCAGTATGTACGAATAAACTCCAATTTGACTCTGACTCACTGAAGGTTACTTGTGCAGTTCCACAAGGTTCCATGCTGGGCCCTAAACTGTTTATACTGTATATAAATGACATATGTAATGTGTCTAAGTCGTTAAAATTCACTTTATTTGCTGATGACGCTAATTTATATTGCTCTGGGAAAGGTTTAGAACAACTTCTGAATGCAGTGGAAAGGGAACTGAAAGTTTTTAGAAATGGTTTGACAAATAAATTATAGCAAAACAAAGTTTATAATATTTAGTGACGGGCATATCAAAAAGAAAGTAAAAATTATGAATTATGAATGATGTTGAAATAAAAAGACAGCATGAAACGATATTTTTGTGCATGATAACTGACTATAAATTATGTTGGAAGACTTATGTAAACAATGTTAAAAAATGTTCAAAACTATATAAAACTAAAGATATCTTATATCAAAAAATCATTACACATACTATATTGTTCCCTAATAGTTCAATACAAGACCTACTTTGTGGAGGTATGGGTATTTATTATTTTCTTTGGTCTTTGTTTTGGTGAAAGTGTTGCCATTTAGCATATGCTATACGTAAAAAGGGTTGGTGTCATAAGCCAAAGCTGCAGCCTACACCATTTTGGTCAATAATTTGTGTTCTTGCCATTCAATTCTTTGCTCTCAACATTTATTTTTTATTTCTTATTTGTTGTTTAAAAATGGTAATAATGACCCCCCCCCCCAAAAAAAAGTATGACAAAATGCTTCTATCCGCACTCACCTGTCGTTTCTGGTCCCTGAAAAACTCTCCTGTGTTTTCTATCACCTGCTCATCAGTGAGCTGAGAGTAGGGCTGTTCCTTGCAGAAGTTTAGTATCTCCCACAGGGTCACCCCAAAGGCCCACACGTCGCTAGCTGTGGTGAACTTCCCCTGCACACAGAAGATTGTGAGCATGTTTTTTTTTTCTGGAAATACACTGGTTAAATTCCAGGGCTACAACTTTCTAATAATCACTGCTAACAAACTGATACGTAATTAAAAAAGTTTTTACTGTTAACAAACAATGAAATTATAATAAAGAATGTTTACTAATTAATAATTGGCTTGTAAACTATCAGAACATGATCTAGATGATTCTTGTAAAGTTGCAAATGATGTTTAATGAAAATAAATACTTGGTAGTGCATCTATAGATATTGTTTGGATAGCTTCTATGAAGTTTTAACTGATTTTTAAAATACTTGTTTTTCAGAGTTTATAAATAGACAGATGAGGTGTTGGTGGCATAAATCACAAGACTGTGGTTTGAGTTGAAATACAAAAAATTAGGAGCAGCCTCACTGATGAGTAAAAATCAAATTAAAATTTGGGAAATCATTAACAAATACGTAATATATAAAATGTTATTTTTGTCAGTGTCATTAGAATGTAATTGCTCTCTCTTTCCAGCTATGATTTAAGAAATAATATAGTAAAATTGTTATAGTATAATCTTTTACAGTAAAATAACCACTATCTATTTACAGTTCATTAGTAATGGTTATTATGAAGTTGTATTATTGCAGGAAATAAACAAAAGTTTTAGTAGCAGTCCTCACCAGCAGAATGCTCTCCCATGACATCCAGCGTATAGGCAGCACTGCCCTGCCCTGGATGCGGTAGTAGTCCCCACTGTACAGGTTTCTGCTCATGCCAAAGTCAGCTATCTTTATTGTGTACTTTTTGCCCACCAAGCAGTTTCGCGTGGCCAAGTCTCGATGAACAAAGTTTAGAGAGGATAGGTATTTCATCCCCGAGGCAATCTGAGTGGCCATGTAGCAGAGACTACTGAAGCTGGAGAGGAGAGAGGACAAATTTTCATGTAATTTGCTGGAAAGTAAATTACATATATATTTACATACATCAGCCACCTTCTCACCTGATAGTAGGTGCACTGCTAAGCAGAGCAAGCTGTCCCTCTGGTTCATGGCGGGATAAAAACTGGTTGAGATCGCCATTCTCCATGTACTCTGTGATCATACAGAGAGGGTCACTGTAGATGCACACAGCTAGCAGGCGAATGATGTTGGGGTCCTTCAAACGTGACATGATCTTTATTTCTTTAAGGAAGTCATTCCTTCAAACACAAAGCAATTTGAACAAGTTAAAAGTCAGAAATATATAAACTTCATATGTATGCTTGCAATTTAATTTCATTTGGATGGTACAAGAAGCACCAAACCTCGCATTTTTGTTGGCGTCTGAGCGGAGCATCTTCACAGCCACTAAGACGGGCTGGTCCTCTGCAATGTCAAACAAAAACTCTTTATCCATAAACTCTTGCATTCCCTCTGCTTCACACAAGTGCACCTAAAAAAGAAAGAGAAAGAAGAAGAGGGGAGAGTCAGATTCATAAGTTGACTTGTGCTTTTATCTTATAAAAAGCTGTAATTGCAGCTGTAGGAAGCAAGCAAATAACCCACACCTCTCCAAACTGGCCTTCTCCAAGCTTCTCTTTAAATGTGAGCAGCTTTCGTGGGAACTCCTCCACAGCAACGTCCTTCCCTGACAACAGGTCCATAGTTACTGCAGGGATGGCATATGTGTTGCTTCCAGTTACACCCTGTAGGTTTACAATGTCTGCCTCTGCATAGTGAGGGACGCCATCTTGGACTGCAGTAGAGGCGGTGGATTTAGAAGCACAAGTGCTGGTCGAACCTGAAACGCAACACGAGATATGGTAACTAGTAATCAGGGCATATCGATTTAAATTTGAATATGTAAGTAGCCTTGTGTGTTTGCTTACCAGGATCTTCTGATCTCTGTGAAAACTCCGGCAGCTTACATATGAGGCGTGATGGCTCCTGATAGTCTGGACCGAGAGGAAAGATGCGCTCGTAGGTGGAATTAGACTCCTGTTCATTGGTTGTATTTGACTGGTTGTGGCTGTGATTGTAGCCCAATGTCTCACTCTGTATTGACAAACTAGCAGTTAGTTCATCATCCAGCATCCGACGAGAGGCCTAAAATAAAGGATGTGGGGGTGAAGTAACAGAACCGACCACCTCCCAAAAGAAAACTTCAGTGGAAATGCACAAATGATGAGCTCACCTTCTCCAACATCTTCTGCCACACCTGCCTCCACAACATAATGACAATGATGGCAACAAGGATAAAGATGATAGCCACTAAACATCCAATCAGAATGCGGGTGTTGCTGTCATCTACTTTGTGGGTGGGGTCATCTTCTGCAGAGAGACAGAGAGACGAGGGTTGAAGATTTTGAAGAGACTGCACTCTTGAAGACCTGGCCAGGGTTCACCCCGCCTTTCGCCCTATGACAGCTGGGTGAGGCTCCAGAATGGATGGGTGGATGGATGCACTCTTGCATACATTTGGTGGTCATATTTTCCAGACAAATCAGTATAGAGTTGAAATAAAAGAAGTTACAAAAAGACTTTTAGGACAGTTTCACCAACTATACAATAAGTAATAGATTTGATTGTAAATGTATTCCTTTTAGAGGGAAATCTATTACTTTATACTTTGGGTGGCTGTAGCTCAGGAGGTAGAGCGGGTCGATGGTTTGATGCCTGACTCCTGTAGTCCACAAGTGTCCTTGGGCAAGATACTGAAGCCCAAATTGCTCCTGATGGATCCATTGTAATGTGAGTAATAAATACAAAGGGCTTAAAATGCATAGAATAAAGCACAGTATGAATGGGTGAATGTGGCTTTTAATGTAAAAGTGCTCAGTGAGAACAGAAAAGTGCAACATACCGATACCAGTCCATTTAGGGGTGCCGGTGTAAGTGTCCTGTTATTGTGCATGATGTCAAACTGTCCTTATTGGGACACGGAACCTGTGTTAATGTTAATGCACCTTGTGTTTTCTTTACATTGGTTGAGTAATAAGATGTGCCGCAAATCTGTATTACATACTCATTTCATATAGTATAAATTACTTATTGCTATCATGAAAGCATTCATACAATTTTTCAGCACGTTCAAAAGTTGGTCATATTCTGTCTGGTTCACGTATGCTTAATTTTAGGACATAACATATCTAAACCCTGCTTAGATCAGTTTGTAGCATGTAAATGAAACATGGAAGATGCTGGGTGTAAAAAATACAGCTTAATTCATATGAAATTTTGATGTAGAAAAAAAATCTCAATTTACCTGAATAAGAAAACAGCAAAGAGACATCAATAAGTTAAACGCTTGATAGTTTGCATGCTGTGCTGGTGCATTTACTATCATTACCAAATGCTCCGAGAAAGGGTGTTGGGTGTATCACAGAATGTGTAACTGATTAGTGTATTATTAGTGTAATCTGGGTGAGTGTTGCAATCACTAACCTGGTGGTGTGTTAGGTGTTTGCCCTGTCTTGGGTGGAGCCAGCGTAGTGTTGTACATGGCTGTATCTGAAAGGGCAGATAGCAGAGAGCTGATCAGAAATTAACTGAGCTCGTCAGTCAGAGTTTGCATATTTTTACTGAAGCAAGCGAGAAAAAAGTTTTTGGGATATGCACAGTTTGTTTTCAGAACCTCCACACTGGCAAGAGGAGGAGGTGGTACCCTCAAGTGCCAGGTTCTGTTTGCAGAAGCCAAGCCAGGGGCAGCCAGTCAGAAGAAAGTGGGCTTTTATGAAAGAGAGCCTTAAAGAGACAGAAGCTAAAGCTGCTTGTTTCAGACAGCAGATAAAATAAATGGCTGCACCAAGGCCTACTATGAGATACCAGTATAAGATAAATATGGATTTTTTAAAATTGTAAATCATGCAAACCTACTCTAGTAGAGTATAATAATAAAATATGGAGGTGGAAATGAGCATAATAGGTCCACTTTGCAGTGTAAACCCATTATAAATATATTACAATGTGAGACCAGCAGAGAGCATCACGCAGCTCTCTAGTGTGTACCTGACTGGAAGGTGATCTCACTGAACAGCATCCAGGCATCAGCAAAATAGAACTGGCACTTGATGGCGCTAGCCATGTGATTGGCCAAGCTGACAGTGACGAAGCGGGCGCTGGGATTCTTCTCATCAACCACTGGGCTGAAGGAGAGAGGTGTGGCCTCCCAGTCGGCATCAGAGCGGAAGTAACAGACCACCTGGTGGAAGACCTTGATGTGCTGAGAGAACATGTTGTTGCAGTGGACCTGGGCACACAAGAAAGGTACCTAGTGAGATTTGGGGAACTTATCAGTAATGTTGAATTTCAGCTTGTTTGATCACAAACCTCACCTTCATTGTAGTAAAGTTTCGTATGCGGTCAAACTCGAACATTATTTCAACAAATCCACTAGGGAAGCTCTCATTGTTCCAGCCCACGTAGTCATACCCTGGCCATCCACTGCGGTCATGACTTACGGTAAAATCATCCAAGCCACACACTCCATCAGTCAGCTTGCCCAAGCCTTCTGTCATACTGAGAAACAGAAAGGCAGAGTGTGCTTTATACTCCGATCTTGAATTTTATTGAACCTCGTACTCAGGGTAACTATTACTATAACCGGTGAATAGAAATAGAAGCTGAAGCAACACTGTTTCACTGTATTTGGCAAAAAGATTAAAACGTTTGGGGAAGAGGTCAGAGTGACATGTGGTATGATTAACTCAGAAGAAATTCCACTAGATCCAAAGATATTTGTACTGGGTTGTATCCAGGAGACATAATAATAAGAAAAAAAGAACAAACATTAATGAACCTTGAGCTTGTAATAGCGTTTTTTTTTTTTTTGTTGTTGTTGTTGTTGTTGTTTTGTTTTGTTTTTAAAAACACCACAGCCAATAGCATTGTTTTGTGGGGAAAACTGTTAAGACAAATTATATGACTATATACAGCTCTGGAAAAACTTAAGAGACCACTGCAAAATTATTGCTCTAGGGGGCATTTTGCTGGAATGGTGGCCAAACATATTTCTAAAACATATTACAATCTATAACCCTGGAAGTACACAGAATAACCTGTAGAGCTGTTGAGTGAACCCAACTGAGCTGAAGTATATTTTGCCTGGAACACAGTAGTATAAAGTAATTAAAGACATTAGGAAACCCTTACCATGCTTTGAAAGCCATGAAATATTAGCAGTTCCCAGAAACAGTAAGACAAAAATGTAAACAGTTAAAAAAAATAGGCCTCCAAAGTATCACATATACAGCTCCGGAAAAAATTAAGAGAACACTCCAAAATTATCAGTTTCTCTGATTTTGCTATTTATAGGTATATGTTTGAGTAAAATGAACATTTTTGTTTTATTCTATAAACTACTGACAACATAACTCCCAAATTCCAAATACAAATATTTTCATTTAGAGCATTTATTTGCAGAAAATGAAAAATGTTCAACAAGTTCATATTCATTTTTAAACAACACATTACAAATGTTTTAACTTAGGAAGTGTTCAGAAATCAATATTTGGTGGAATAACCCTGATTTGCAATCACAGCTTTCATGCGTCTTGGCATGCTCTCCACCAGTCTTTCACATTGCTGTTGGGTGACTTTATGCCATTCCTGGTGCAAGAATTCAAGCAGCTCAGCTTTGTTTGATGGCTTGTGACCATCCATCTTCCTCTTGATCACATTCCAGAGGTTTTCATTGGGGTTCAGGTCTGGAGATTGGGCTGGCCATGACAAGGTCTTGATCTGGTGGTCCTTCATCCACACCTTGATCGACCTAGCTGTGTGGCATGGAGCTTTGTCCTGCTGGAAAAACTAATCCTCAGAGTTGGGGAACATTGTCAGAGCAGAAGGCAGCAAGTTCTCTTCCAGGATAACCTTGTACGTGGCTTGATTCATGCGAAGAGTACTTTATAGAATAAAACAAAAATGTTCATTTTACTCAAACATATACCTATAAATAGCAAAATCAGAGAAACTGACAATTTTGGAGTGGTCTCTTAATTTTTTCCGGAGCTGTATATTAAAACAAAAGAGATGGAGCGGGTTGTTTTTTTCTCTTCTGAACTCAAACATGAATTGTTTGACTCCCACTCAGATTCATCATGTGGCCCTTTAGAGGGGCCTTAACCCTGGGTTGGGAAGAAAGTACACTGCCTAATCAAACTAGACATAAAGTAATTAAAACTTCACCTCAAATAGAAACAACAGAGAAAATGGCATGTTCAAATGATTGCAGCAAAAATATAACTGGGTAATATATAACAAGAGCCACATAGGTAATTTTAGTGTCTAATGACTACTTTTACCTTCGATACATGAAGTACATTTTACACAATAATACTTGTGCGCTTTTAGTTGAATCATATTTTGAATACGGGGCTTTTAGTTTTATTAGAGCTGTATTAGTTTTCAGTGAAATTCCTTTATCAGTATTGTAAATAAAACACACAAATGACTTCTGGAAAAAAATCCAGACATAAATTATTGGATGTTGCATCTTATTAAAAAGAAAGGCTCACCTGTGTAGACAAACTTCCCTGCAAAAGCACAATGTCGTTGAATATCTGGAGAATAGACTGAAACCGCTCATCAGTGTACTCGAATCGATTCCCGAACACCAAGCAGCAGATGATGTTTGACACAGCATTGTTTATCAGTGACTGCGCATTAAAGGGCTTTCCTGTAAAAAAAAAAAAAAAAGGTGGAAACCTTGTAAAATGTAATCATAATAAAGAAAATTGGGACCCCATGTACGAACATAAAATATGTGATGGGCCACAGGAATATGATGCAATTTGAAGCACATGTAACAGGTTTTACGATTCCTAAGTACACAGT
Source organism: Paratilapia polleni (assembly GCA_015106735.1). Lineage (NCBI taxonomy): Eukaryota > Metazoa > Chordata > Actinopteri > Cichliformes > Cichlidae > Paratilapia > Paratilapia polleni. Next base: position 6,893 of record VUQI01032880.1, on the reverse strand, counting down.
ATATGAAGTTGTTGGTGCATGCTTGTGTCTTCAAAGTTGTTGGTAGTGCAAGTGTAAAATTTTGTGCCTTGCTTATCTGCAAATGCCTCCAAGAGATACTGGCACTCCTGCCGAATGGATAACTCCAAGGTCTTCTTGCCCAGACCAAAGTTTCTGAGTGTATGAAGAGCAAATCTCCTCTGCTGCTTCCATGGATAACCATTTGACATCACAAGACCTTTTGAGAACATAAAAAATATGAGTCTGATGCTACTGGTCTCATAAACACCAACTAGCAATGCAAAGATCAAAATACAACAAACTCCACCTCTATTCCCTGTTAGTTCAAATATTGGTATGCTGGGACGATCCATGAAGTCTTCTCCTTGTTGGACCAGGGCTTCTTTTACAGACTTGTAGCCACCAATGACCACAATTCTTCCACCAAAGAGTCGAAGGCTGAATATGTTTCCATACTTCTCTGCATACTGAAAACAGACAGCAGATTGGTGTTGTGGTTCATACATACTTTTCAAGGAGGAACAGTTTAAAGTGAATCATTCTGGTGTGAGTTATTATTGATGCTGATTTGACTTTTCTTTCTTCTAACCTAAACTCCCTTTTTATATTTTGAGGATTAATGACTTATTACACTTCTATGTCCTGGAAAAATTAATTACAGCAATGTTGACTAACAAATATTAACAAGAAACCAGGCTGTAAAAATTTACCTAAATGTTGACACCAAATCAACTGCAACCCCAGCTTCTCTCAAAACATAAAATTTCTTTGTCGAGAGAATTACTAATGTCTCATTAAAGTGAATAAAGAGAGCCTAGGATAAAGTTCAATTTGGCCACCTTGCATTTGAGTTAATCATTTACCCTTTTTTCATGGGACATTAAATGTTTTTGACTTTCAGCATTTTTCTTAGATACAGCTATTTATTTATTTAAATCAATATGCAAAAAGTGATTTACAGTGTAATCTTCAACTGAGGACAGGTAAATATAACGGGTAATAATAAACAATGTCAAAGTGTTTTTTTTAGACTCTGACAATTCATTTACTATTAAATAGCAATAAAGAAATATGTATGAAGTTATACCTCTGTGAGCTGCAGATGAAATCTGGAAGGCTGGATGCGATGAAGATCACCAATAAAAGGAAGAGCCCATGGTCCGGGAGGAAAGTTTTTTGGCACTCTGTTCTTCAAAATATCAGTCAGTAGCAGAAAAACACACAAAAATATTAAAATGCTCCTGCTGTCTATCCACTCCAGCCCAAGCACGCTGTATATTGTCTCCATCTTTACTCTTTTATGCAGAATTAACTCAGTATTTTCAGTGTGCTACCACCAAGAAACAAAGTACAATCAGGTCAATGGACAGAATATTATATAACCAGTCCAAAAAACTCCAGATAAGATTAACTGCTGTTGGCTGGCTTTCAAAATAAAAGCATGTGACAAAGCTTGTTTACCTGTGTAAAAGAATGCCACCAGTTGGTTTGGGAAGCCTCATTCTAAAGCCTCAGAGTTAGTTGTTTTGGCTACAGCCTTGTTGCTTTTTGAAGCCGTTTTTGGAAGAGTGTTGGAGTGTGAAATTATCACCTAAAACTGCCTATTTAGCAATTAAGGCATTAATACACAGACACAGATACTTGGTCATTACTGCGAAATAACATACAAATAAAATACTAGAAATGTACTCACCAAAACCAAACCACTAACAGACCTTCCAAAAATCACTGACTGATTGTTCGATGGTCTGTTAGGGTAACTAACTAAGCCATATTTGTAAGATATTAAAATCCTCTGAAAAGGCACCACAAACATGAATGAAAAGTCCAGTTACATGACTCAAAATTAGTGGCCTGACAGACTGCTACCACCTACAGCTGTCTGTGCTGGCGTGCACCTTTAAATCAGAGTGACCATTTCTCTAACTTAAGTCTTGACAAAGTTTAAAAGGGTACAGTTCTTATGAAGAGAATGATAAGCTTTTTACAAGCATGGGCGGGCTTGGACCATTTCCTATATTAGGGTGGGACAGAAACTGATGTTCATTTGTTCGGTAGATTTTGTAGATATTTTGGTAGTGCTAGATTATATTGAATCGATCAGACAAACCACAATAAATCCCCTCTCTCAGTCACTGAGTCCAGTTGGTTGAGGACCCCAGCTGAAAGAGGATCAGTTTTCCTGTAACAAGGCCACATTTTTTTTTTTTAATTTTGAGTGTAGTTCCACAGAAGTTCCATATGATTTCTCTCTTCAATGCAATATCGCTATCATAGACGTCAGCTGAGTTTTGAAAATTTCTGACATCTGATTTGGCAATATATGCCAGAAATGAAATGAGCTGAATGTGTTACAGGGCCAGCTCTAGCTGTTTTGGTAGCCTAGGGGAGATTAGGATTTGGTGACCCCCCTTCCACCAGCTAGAGGTTTTTGAGAAAACCTTATTAGGCTAACTTGGGTGAATCAGTCCTTTAAATAGCCCAGAAGAAGAGGTGAAAATCTGTGAAAAACAGATACTATGGCAGGAGCTAGCAACAGAGATATAGGAAAGGCACCATAATTCATTTCATTATTATGAGCAATTATGTATATCTTGTAATGCCTTTAATAATTTGTTGGTGTCAGTTGAAGGATCTGCTGGTGTCTATTGAAGTTGTTCTTTATCTTAAATTTAAATAATTCAGTATTATGAACATTATGCCTAATGATAATTGTCTTCTTTTGCTGCCCCCTCTGATACTTTCCAACACACAGACATGAGCATGTACAAAGCACTACTTACACAGATGATTATTTGTTGTTGTTATTAGACCATTTTCTTGACCACTTGGAGTCCTCATATGTAGGTGGTGCCCTTGTAGTGTAGTGTTTGTGTGGACAACTTCGCAGTCACACACTGATGCTTGCGTGGGGCTTTGCATTAACCCTCTGATGAAAAAATTTACATCATTCAGACCCAAGCAAACACATGCATACTCGTGATGTGGAAAGTACAATGCTGGTGTAAATCTGCATCTTCATCTTTTCTGTCAGGCCCTGATGTGGAAAAGATAGAGGCTGTGAGAAACATTTAGCTGCCATAGACCACAGAGCTTAAAAGTGTTATGGCATGGTACATTATCTGGGACGCTAGTTGCACAACCTAGCAGAAATCACACAACCAGACAACACCCTGCTCAGGGAGGCAAAGCATAGTGTAGGACTCAGGGCTTTAACTCTTTTTTTTGTTTTTTGCTGATGATCCCATACTACTCGTTTATAAAGTCAAACTAGCAATTCTAAGTCTTCCCAGCAATGAGCTGGGTGGGATTCCCCTACAGGACAACAATCGACAAAGTGGGTAGGCTGATACCCTAAAAGATGCCAAAACAAGACATGCACAGATCAAAAAGGAGTGGTTGGCTGTGGTCTGGGCATATAGAAAGCACCCAAAATAACTTCAGCTGTATATCTTCATTATCCAAACAGACCACAAGCCATTGTTTCCACACTTCAAAGGACACTGAAGCTACTCCTGAGAATGACAAACCAGTTGATATTAGACATACAAGATATTAGACATACATATTAAGCATACAAGTACAGTATGTTTGTGAAAACTGCTTGTAGTTGTTGACCTGGAGAAAATCGAACTGTCAGATGACATACTGACCCAAAAGGAAGTCACACAGACAACATGGCCGATGTGAAATTCCCATTGAATCCTAAAAAGTGCTGCATAGCCATACTATGCAGTCACTCTTAACATGCTACAACTTGCTCCTCTTTCATACTCCCTAACAATAGTGGACCTACTGAACGAGAGTCACATGGGCATAGTATAGTGCTGCCATTGTGTGGTTGCCAGGCAATGGCAAAGGGATAGAAAACTGGACAGTGCAAACATTGTGTGCCAAAACCCCGCTCACAACACAAGGACACCTCAGACTGACACCAGTGTGAACTTGAACACAAAGCAGTCTTAATAAGAAGCATTAACTCAATCAAAAACTGATTCAGAGCAAGATAGATACACAGTTTCAAGTCAGGCCATGTTTATTTGTATAGCACATTAAAAAAACCACAGAAGGTGATCCAAAGTACTTTACAGTCAAGGCAGATGGATTATAACCAACAATCAGTCTTTAAAAACTGTGTAGTCTAATGTTAGAATTTTATATTTGTATACATTATATGTAATGTATAAAGGTTTAATTAAAAGGCCTACTGGCTGACAAGAAAAGAAAACCCCCCCAAAAAAACGAAACTAATTACAATTTGCCCACACTATAGATTATGAATAATATAGCAGATAATGCATGACATGATGAATGTAATGGAAGACAGAGATTCATTGTGTTAAGAAACAGATGTGTTCAGTTTAGGATAGCTGATGGTTTAACGTGGCACAGCACAGAGGCGGTAAGGTCTGGGACAACGAGTGGTTCCCAACCTGAACTCCAGACTGGGCTTCTCTCCAGCAGGTGCAGAGAATGAAAACCTCTGCAGGAGGGAGGTAAAAAACAGGAATAACTCCATCCTGGCCAGCTGTTCCCCGAGACACACACGCTTGCCTGAGAATATGCAATAACATTAAAATAATAACAACAATAAAAGAGACACTGATAAACCCAATAATGAAAGAAATGTTTTGTTGCTCAGGAAAACAATTGATGGCAAGCAGAAACATGTATCTCTTTTTTAAGACCTTGACTAAATCACCATGTAATCATGAGACATGAAGGACAATTAACTATCAACCAATCGGGAAACCAGTTGGCTAGTGTGTTGAATTAGCTTTTGGGTGCAACAGCCAACTTTTCCTGGCATCTGGTACAGCCAATGACTTTCTAGTCTAAGTTTTTTGCTTCATTACACCAGTCATTGTTTACAAATTATAAAAAAAAAAAAGCAATGGAAAGCTAAATTATTGCCAGAAGATAGGTGATGGTTATTTATTCATTAAGCCAAATGCTATCCCTCTTTTGCTCTCCGCACAAACCGTAAAGCTGTATGCAACCAAAGCCTGCTCAAACACTTTGTTTTTGTTTTTTTTTTGCCAACATTTTCATTAACAGAATGTGTTCATAGAGATAAACTACCCTCCTGACTTACCTGCAGAAAAAGGCATGAAGGCTTCTCTCTTCCTAAATTTACCGTCCTGGTCCAGAAAGTGTTGAGGGTTGAAGGAATGTGGCGTTTCCCACATCGACTTATCATTGAGGACAGAGTGCAACATAGGCAGGATCATGGTGCCCTGAAGAAACACCAATGATTAAAGGGTTGTTTAAACAGATTTCTCTTAGATATTTTTATTAGTTTGTTCTTCATACATGTTTTAATAAATAATATTTATTCTATTTCAAAAGTTCATCTATGACCGTTGAAAAATTATCTCAACAACTGAGACAGTAAAAATGCAAAATAATCAAATTGGTTGATGGAAGGTCAGCTGATGTCATGGTCTTTGGGTTGTTATGGGAGTTCTTAGGTTTTGCTTGTTTCTATAAATATAGTAAAGGCTCTTTGGGTTTTAGGATTGTTTCTTTGTACCCCTGCCTCAATTAAGTTACTGTTTATAGTTTTCTGATTATTGCCTGGTTTATCTTGATTTCTGTGTACTTATGTATGATTATTCTAGTATTATGAGTTTCTTGATATTTTAGTATTTTGGTTTCTATTAGTACTTAGAGTTATTTCTGTTGGATTCCTTATGTTTAGATTTATTAGTCTTGCCTTCCATATGTCATCCTGTATCTTGTCAAGTCTTTGTCTCTGTTAGTGACTTCCTGTTTAGTTGCTTCCTGTTTTATTTTGATAGACATTTATCCCTAGTGTCTTGTGTTTAGTTTTACTTCTTCCTGTCCTGCTGTCTTTGATTGTCCTCAGCTGTGTCTCGTTACTCTGCTGTGTCCACTTCCCCTAATTACCTTGTGTATAAATAGTGGTGTTTTCCCTTTGGTCTTTGTCTCAGCATCTGTTACCCTTCTCAGTGTGTTACCAGCCTGCTTTGGGCTCTGGTTGCACTAGGTTTGCTTTTTTATTATTCAGTCTGTCTCTGAGTCTGCTTTTGGGTACTCATCATGGAATATCCAGAAGAGCTATGTAATGGATTATTGTGTCATATTACAAGGTGTAAAATGCCTGTTAATGAAGAACCAGACACATCAAAGTGCAGTGTTTGTTCTGTTTTCAACATTATCCTACTGTAAATCAATTCAGTTTTATTTTATTTATATAGTGCCAAATCACAACAATAGTCACCTAGGGGCACTTTATATTTTTGGGTAAAGACCCCACAATATTAGAAAACTCCAACAGTTAGACGACCCCCTATGAGCAACCACTTGTAGGATGGGAAAACTCCCTTTTAACAGGAAGAAGACACACTATGAGAGAGAGGCAGAGTTTAATAATAACTAATGATTAAATGTGGTGTATGAACACATGGAGAGTGAAAGGAAGTGAATCAAGAGGAAATGCTCAGTGCGTCATGGGAAGCCCCCAGCAGCCTAGGCCTATTGTAGCTTAACTAAGGGATGGTTCATGGTCACCTGATCCAGCCCTATAAGATCTAGCAAAAAGGAAAGTTTTAAGCCTAATCTTAAAAGTAGAGAGGGTGTCTGTCTCCTGAATCCAAACTGGGAGCTGGTTCCACAGGAGAGGGGCCTGAAAGCTGAAGGCTCTGCCTCCCATTCTACTTTTAAATACCCTAGGAACCACAAGTAAGCCTGCAGTCTGAGAGCGAAGTGCTCTATTTGGATAGTATGGTACTATGAGGTCTTTAAGATATGATGGAGCCTGATTTTGTATGTGAGGAGAAGGATTTTAAATTCAATTCTGGATTTAACTGGTAGCCAATGAAGAGAAGCTAATATGGGAGAAATATGGTCTCTTTCTAGTTCCTGTCAGT
>VUQI01032869.1:7483-33665 GCA_015106735.1 Paratilapia polleni | reverse complement strand
CAACATGACTGCGCACCAGTGCACAAAGCAAGGTCCATAAAGACATGGATGAGTGAGTTTGGTGTGGAAGAACTTGACTGGCCTGCACAGAGTCCTGACCTCAACCTGATAGAACACCTTTGGGATGAATTAAAATGGAGACTGTGAGCCAGGCCTTCTCGTCCAACATCAGTGTCTGACCTCACAAATGCGCTTCTGGAAGAATGGTCAAAAATTCCCATAAACACACTCCTAAACCTTGTGGAAAGCCTTCCCAGAAGAGTTGAAGCTGTTATAGCTGCAACGGGTGGACCGACATCATATCAAACCCTATGAATTAAGAATGGGATGTCACTCAAGTTCATATGTGTGTGAAGGCAGACGAGCGAATACTTTTGGCAATATAGTGTGTTAGGCTTATTAAAACAAAATCCTCAGTTTTTTAAATGTTGATGAGAATGACACATTCAGTGGAAGCCATCTGGTAGTCTTCCTCTTTCATCTGGTCAATTTAGGCATCACCATAGCAGATCATGTGCCTTCATCTCACCCTATCCCTTGGTCTGTCACATCAACCCGCTGCATTTCCTTCGCTACATCCATGAATCTTCTCTGTGGTCTTCCTGTTTCAACATCCTCCAATATTTCCACTGTCCCTCCGCTGCACATATCCAAACCTTCTCAGCCTTGCCTCTCTTACTTTGTCTCCAAACCGCTCAACCTGAACTGTCCTCCTGAAGCACTCATTTCCTGTCCATCCTGATCACTCCCAGTAAAAACTTACCGTCTTCGGCTCTTCCACCTCCAGCTCCGCCTCCTGTCTTTTTGTTAGTGCCATCATCTCCAAACCATACATCATAGCAGGTCTCACTAACGTTTTGTAAACCTTCCCTTTCATTCTTGCCGCTATCCTCCGGTCACAAATCACCCCTGACACTCGTCTCCATGCACTCCACCCTGCCTGCACTCTCTTCTTACCTTTCTTGTGCACTGTCCATTGCTTTGGATGGTTGACCCCAGGTATTTAAACTCATCCACCTTCATTACCACTACTCATTGCAACTTCACCTTTCCACCTGTCTCCCTCTCATTCATGCACTTTCTGTCTTGCTTCGACTGACTTTCATTCGTCTTTTCTCCACCTCTCCAGTTTCTCTTCCACCTGCTCCCTACTCTCACTAAAGATCATAATGTCATCTACAAACCTCATAGTCCATGAAGACTCCTGCCTGACCTAATCTGTCAACCTGTCCATCACCACTGCAAATGGATGTTGAGTTTTCCAAGTCTCACTCTTGCATGGGCACCGAGACTTACTGTAAAAAAAAAAAAAAATTTAATTCAAATGTCCATAAAGCTCAGGATTGTTTTTTTCCCCTTGCAGCTGTGGAGTATTTACTGATTTAGTTAAACATAACACAATTAACCTATCTTTATAAACAGCTGAAGCCAAACTTAGTAATAGTTTGTGCTGACACTTCCATACAAAGTAAGGGTGATCTAAACAGAGGATCAGTCAGATTTTACATGCAGCACACCAGGGGCTGTAGTGACTGTAGCCACCTGTCATTTTTTTCTAGCATGTTGAATGTATGAGACAGGTGAGGTTATCAAGTTGTCTTCTTCTATCATGTACTGTATGAGTCACTGATAGAGACCCAGAGGACTCTATAAACTCTCTGCAACTAAGAGAATAGAAAGGGACCTTGAACCATCACTATCTCTCTGCGCAGGACCCTCATTCACTCAAAGAATGCACTCTGTCACCACGGCAACCATTTCTATAGCGGAAAGCCAGTCCATGTGCGTCATGTATGTAATCACACTTTTATAGAGCACTGAATTAAAGGTAAAAGAGTGTGACCGCATGACTCATACTTAATAAAGACTTACTCACCTGTCTACCCTTTCACATGCCAATCAACTTTCTAAAGATGGAAGGAACACTTCGGGAATCTGATTTTATTGATTATAAAGACCTTGTAGAGGGAATGTATTAACTTTGCAGAGCTGAGCCCATTCTGACGTCAAAGCTTTAAGAAACAAAGAGAAAATAGCACCAATAAGCCCAGCAGAGTTTGATCTGATCTGACTAAATACACGGATATTTGTGTGTTGTTGAGTGGAATTCTCAGGCCTGGATTATACTCCTCTGCAGACATGGACAGTTGGAGACCCGACAGCCGAGTAGTCATTCCTGTTATACTTCTTTGAAGTCCGCTTGAAGTCTGCCGACTGGGGCGCGTGTGTAGTTCGTCCATTGTAATGTAAATTCTCCGCGGACAAGTCCGTGCGGTCACAAAAAGCAGGCAGGCACACAAACATCTGCACAGACCCTCACGCTCACCATCTGATGACGAAATTTACATCACTTGGACCTGAGTGGACCCTAGCGGACTTGCAGATGTGGAAAGTATAACCTCAGCTTCACTCTTATGGCCTTCTAAAAAAAAAAAATTATTTTAGTTTTGTGTTTCAATATCTGTGTGTGCCAGTCAGTTTTTCAATGTTTAACCTCTTAATGTCCATCAGCTCCCCAGCGACCCCTCTTGGGTTAGGGTTGGGTTTTGTTTTAGCTACATGCTAATAAAAAGTGGAAGATGTTACATTCCAGCTTTCCCATTTAGTTTTTCCTAACAGGTGAAAATCTGATAAAAAGGGGTGAACATTAACCTAACCCAAACCGTACACCTACCCTAACCCTAGTTGGGTAGCCAAAGAGCTGGTGGATGATAGAGGTTAAGCGATTACAGCCATAGACAATATAAAACATGGAGTAACTTCCAGGTTAGAAAAATGAATCCAATGTGGAAGTGGTTTAAACCTGCATTCTATCTGAAGGCCACCAGATGGCGATAGCTGTGGTTGCAAAGACTTCTGGTCCTATATACATCGATGGGAAAACGGCTTTCTGTCTTGACCTCTGTAAACACTTCCCTGCTGAGTTGGGCTAAGTCACTCATTTTGGGTCATATTGAATGCAAAATATAGTCTGTTTTATAAATCCTGGTAGTACCATGGTCCAAAATGGAGGATTATCTGCCGTATGAAAACGCACACTCACACTAATGACTTGACAATCAAAAAGAAGATGAGGATATATTTGGGAAATCATTGGAAAAACCTACCTTTCATGGCACAAGAGTAACAAGTCAGGGGAAAAAGTCATGAATGCTTCTATGACACATGACAGCAGCCTCAAAGCAGCAAGAAGACATGTTTTTATTTTTTTATTTTTTATTTTTTGGTACTATCAGGTTAGTGTAAATTAGCCCAACTTGTTGGGCAGGAAGCACGCTTAGATTCAGCATCACTCATACTACAGCATGAGTCCAAAAATAGAACAGAAGTGGGAAGGTAGTTAAAGTTCTTTGCTACTGGGAAATGCAATCCAGTTCTGTAACAAAACCGATTTTATTCTTAGAAGTCCGACATGGAATCAAAAACAGTTTAGTTCAGGCTCATTGGCATCAACTTTTATTCATGATTATCTAGTTGTTTTGGCTTACTACGATCATAAAATTCTTTTTTTATAGGTTAATAGCTTGGACATAATAGCCTAGCATTTTACACTGTAATTCTGCTGATTCATTCATGCAAGCTCCATTTAATCCTGTTCCAACACCTGAAACCTCCTCCTTCTTCCTCTTTGCAAAGCTGCATTCCCATTTAAGTTGCAATTCCTTGGTGCAAGTGTCTGTGACTGAAAAAACTAGGTTAGTGTATGACGGGTATCTGAAAAGGAAGAAAAAAACCAGAAGAATGTGTGAAAGGCACAACAGCTGAGCTGAAGGTGACTGTGGTTGATACTCCTAGATGGTGAAATTTCTTCCCTGCCAGTCTAGCGCCTAGTCAAATCTGAGATCAAAAGGCATTAGATCAGAACAAGGCACCATCTCACCCATTTGAGATAGAAAGTTCTAAAGATCAAGCTTCCTCTGGCCGTGCCATCCTTCAAAGATCACTGCTGACACTTCATATACTCACTAACAGAGGAAGATCGTAGAAGACAGTATGAGGCCTTTAGGTTAGGGAGTTGGGCAAAACACCAGTCATGTCCTTGCCAGACAGGAGAGCAGAGTCCACTGTGGATCAGGACATAGAGCAGGTTCTCCTTTTTTGTAGGGTTTAAGCACTCTGTAAATCCCTTTCTAGTCTTATTGAAACTCAAATACCACTTAGCAGTTTTCACCTGGTTTGTGGAGTAAAAAAATCCAATCTAGAGATCAGGGAGACAAGGGGGATTTGCTGGGTTTCTCTGAAGTGTACAAAGATGAGTGTTACTCTGTTTTGGCAGTATATAAATCAAATTCAGTGAACTGAATCAAACCAAACATGGCAGGCAACAGAAACTGAGGACCACTTACAAACCTGTACAACATAAAACTGGGATGTTGTTGGAGACATAAACAAAAACAGATTTGCAAACTATTTAAAGCCTGTATTTCACGAAAAACTGTGTAAAGCCAACACATCAAATGTTGAAACTGATAAAGTTTGCTGTTTTTTGAAAACTGTACACTGTAACACTTAACCAGAAGCCAGAAAGGCCCGAGCTCATGCAAGATATACTGAGGTGAAGAGGAAAACGTCCTGTGGTATGAGCAATCAAAATCTGTAATTAGATTTGGAAATCATGGATGGTGCTTCCCTGTGCTAAAGAGAAGAGGGACCATCTGGCTTATTATTAGCACACAGTTCAAAAGCCAGTATCTTTGATGGTATGTGGACGCATTAGTACGCACAGCGTATCTGTGAAGGCCCCATTATTGCTGAGCACTACACACATGTTTTGGAGCAAAATATGCTGCCTTCCAGACAATGTGTTTTTCAGAGAAGGCCTTATTTGTCATAGCAAGACAATGCAACACCACATTCAGCATGTATTACACCAGCATGGCTCTGTAGAAAGAGTCTAGAAGCCAGGCCTGCAGTGCAGACCTGTCTCCCTTTGAAAAAAAAAAAAACCCAAAGGTTCCCGTAAATGTTGAACAGCTGAATTCCTATATCAAGCAAGAATAGGAAAATGTTTTGCTTTAAAAACCACCACATTTGGTATCCTCAATTCAGATAGCTTTATGAATTAAAAAAATTGAAATTAAAATTCTCAGTTTTAGTTTGATATTTTGTTTGTTCTATTTTAAATTATTTAAATGATTTGCAAATGATTCCATTTTTTACTGACACATTACACAGCATGGGATGAGCTGATGAGCTGGAAAATGTGTCAGAAGACCTCCACAGACTCTGAGACCAATGGCAAGATTTGATGAGAGATACAGTGGGTTCAGAAAGTAATCAGACCCCCTTCACTTTTTTCAGTTCTGTTATGTTGCAGCCTGATGCTACAATTGTTTATATTCGTTTTTTTCTCTTTAATTACACTCAATACCCCATAATGACAAACTGAAAACAGAATTTTAGGATGTTTTGTAAATTTTTGCAAAAACACTTGAAATTTAGTTCAGGTGCCTCCATTTCTCTTGATGATCGCTGAGATGCTTCTGCACCTTGACTGGAGTCCACCTGTGGTAAACTAAATTGGTTGGACATAATTTGGAAAGACACAAACCTCTCTATAGAAAGCCTCACAGCTGCTAATGCATATCAGAGCAAAAACCAAGCCATGAGGTCAAAGGAACTGCCTACAGAGCTCAGAGACAGGGTTGTTGCAATGCACAGATCTGTGGAAGGCTACAAAACAATTTCTGCTGCACTGAAGGCTCCCAAGAGCACAGTGGCCTCCATAATTCTCAAATGGAAGACGTTTGGCACAACCACAACTCTTCCAAGAGCCGGTCGCCCGGCCAAACCAAGCAAGTGAGGGAGAAGGGCCTTAGTGAGAGGTGACCAAGAACCTGATGGTCACTCTGACTGAGCTCCAGAGATCCTGTGTGGAGATGGGACTAAGTTCCAGAAGGACAACCATCACTGCAGCCCTCCACTGATTTGGGCTTCATGGCAGAGTGATGGCAGTTTGTGTGATGTGTTTTATTTCAAGCTTATAGAGTATTTATGTAGTATTTAAATAACCAGCGAGTTCCCAGAAAATTCACGTGAATACCCAGTTAAGTTAGATCGACAATTTGGAAAGTCTGTGAAAATTTTGGCATATGACTTGTCAGGTTGTTAATGTCATATTTGCAGGAAATAAATGTTTAAAAATGTTTATTTAAAAGCCACAAACATTTTTTAAATAATATTTGCTGTAACTGCTGCCAAAGGGAATTCCACAAAATACTGAATTAAGAACCTAAATGGGTTTTTTTAAAAGAAATTATTTCTAAGAACATGTCACGTTCTCAGTAAGAAATTTAAAGTGACTTATTTTATTTTATTTTTTATTTAAAATTAAATCTATACCCAAAATAAAGTGTGTAAAAAGTAACGGGTTTAGAGTACTTTGAAGCCACTTCAGCTCTGTGTCTTTACTTTCTTTACTGAAACAGCTATTTACAGGATGGCATCTATATCAAGTTAAAGAGAATGTATGAAGCTTTTTAAGATCAATAAATGATTTGAGATGTTGTTTTAATTACCATCAATAAACAGCATTATTGCCAAGAGGATCAGCCATCTTCAAGCTGCACTGAGTATCATGAGACATCGGGCTGTATTTGGCAGGTAATCTGAGGAGTTGTGTGGGACACGGGGTGGAATTTATTCTTGCCACAAAAAGAAGCAACAATGGAAGTGATGGTTTATGGAAAATGGGGTCCTAAATCTTAGAACCTGTAGCACCAGCAGGCATGAATCACTCGATGAGAATCAGCTGTTTTTTACCCAATTTGTAAGAATTTACATAATTATAGGAACTTCACATGACTAAGATAAAATGGTGTCAGGAGTGGGGAATTCGAATATAGAGGGCTGGTGAATGCAGGTGTGTGTGTGTGTAGAAATCCTGCATGTCAAAAATTGGCCATTCTTTCTCACTTGCTCACACACACACATGAAAACACACTAGTCCCGGGTGGGTTTGTGTGAAGCAGGCCAAATCACAAGTGACATGCTCATTTTAGAGTATCACACTGGGGCTGGCATCTCAGTCAAGGAGCATGAACTGTTGGAAATGCCTCCACTGATTTCACTATATGAAGCGCATTAGAAAAAATCGGCACTATGACTCGATAAGAAGGATCCTCTGACTATTTTCTCTCTTTTTTGTCTGTTCTTCCCTGATAAGTTGTCTTTTTCCCTCTCTTTCTCTCTCTGATGCACATGCAGGCCTTTTTGACCACGTGTCTGTGTGTGTGTGTGTCCTCTTGAGGACAGTGGAGTCTGATAGGAGAAGTCAGTGTCAGCCCTGAGGGGAGACGGCTGCTAATAGAGTTTGCTCTGTGGAGGAGAGTGCTCTAAGAATGCAATGTTGATGTATTCAGCTTTGTGTGTGGTTTGAGGTGGGGGTGGAGGGCATAAATGTGCACAGCTCATAATGGTCCATCAAACTGCAATCTCTTATATAGCTCTGTCTGAGGCTCTTTTTTTCTCTATCCACTACAGAACACCCACAGGCCTTTTATGTTTGTAGTCTACATAAATGAGAAGGAAATTAACTCCACTACCTGTTAAGCTTTTATTGGTTTACCTAATTATCTGTTTCCACTAGAACACACAATTCAGTTTATAATTCGTTTCACTTTTGTTAATATTGCACTCTTAACAATAACAGTCACGTAAAGGTGCTTTATTTTGTAAGATAGAGAGAGACCCAGTGATCACCTATATATTAGCAAGCACTTGGCAACTGTGGGGAAAAAGAACTCTATTTTGAAAGGAAGAGACCTCTCACAGAACCAGGCTCTGAGGCAGCCATTGACTACAACCAGTTAGGGGTGAGGGGAAAGAGAAAAGAGGAGCATAGAGAGACCACGAACAACAAACAGGACAAAAAAGAAACCATGAGAGAGAAGACAAAAGGTAATGACATTCAAAAGAGGCATAAAAACACATGGAGAGTAAAAACTGGGGAGTGGAGGAGAAGTGCTCACTGCATTATGGGAAGTCCTCTAGCAGCCTGAGCCTATAATGAGTCTGACTTCATTAGTCATTTTCGAGTCCAAATCCTCCTTGAGTTTCTAAAAGCAAACAAATACTGAGGCACCACTGAGAGGTACAAACAGTGCAGATTCTTTCAACTCAAACAAACTGATCAGTGTGGCTGTTCTCCCGGGTGTTGTAATAAAGTTTAACATTAGGCCATCATATTGCAAGAAGGCACAGAATACGGACCAAACTTCAGCCAAGAGAACGTCTGAGATGAGCCTATCCCCAACATTAGGTCAGTCATTAATATGTTATTGGTTGATTATTTGCTATGAAAAAGTTGTAATCCTAAACTTAATGTCCACACTGGAATCTTAGTTGTCCTGAGAGTGATTCTTTCCTGAAGCATTAAATATTCCATGTCCAGCACACCGTGAGCCCATAGCTGTAGTGGACACTGTGAATGTGGATACTGTGAATGCAGGATTAGTCCATTTACTTGAGTGGGAAGTCAGATTTTCACAATTATACAACACTTGTCTCTTATCTGTCACATAAATCTCAAAAAGTAACATATCATGCCACAATCTAAAGAAACTCAAGAACAGATGAGAAAGAAAGTAATTGACATTGATCAGTCTGAAAAGGGTTACAAAGCCATTTCTAAGGCTTTGGGACTCCAGTGAACCACGGTGAGAGCCATTATCCACAAATGGAGACAACTTGAACCTTCCCAGGAGGAGCCAGCCTACAAAAATTGCTCCAAGACTGCATCAACGACTCATCCAGGAGCTCACAAAAGAACCCAGAACAACATCTAAAGAACTGCAGGCCTCACGTGCCTCAGCTAACCCTTAGATCCTAGGGACATTTTGTGCCATTGAGTTTTTTATTTTCATGTCATTTCGGCTGTGTTGAATGAATATAGCTCAAACTTGCCAGAGGATATTCATTTAAAAAAAGTTTTAGAATTGTCGTGTCAATTCCTTGAATTAGCCTAAAATGGCTAAGCTACACAAAAACTAATGACTTGCTAATGACAAAAAAATGTCCCATTGAAAACCATTGAAAATGCCATTTTTGATCCCACATTTATCTTAACATAAACTAATGCATTCCTTTATGTTAAGATTTCATTTTGGGCTACTAGCTTTCAATTTTAAATTTTTATAATTGTCCACCAGATGTCACTCCTTTTTCCCATTCAAAGCATGCAGCAAAATTTCACACTTTTTACCATTTTCTGCAAGCGTGCCTTGCTACTAAAATGATAAGTATGCGTCGCTAAGTGTGTGTGTGTGTGTGTGTGTGTGTGTGTGTGTGTGTGTGTCTTTCATGTCCAACTTCTCAAGTCTTCATAAGTCTTTTCTCTTAGAAGGCCACACTCTGTGTTCTAATTTAAACTAATTCACTAATTAGGTTTGGTCAGTAATAAGGTTTGTCATGGCCACAGTTTGCTGCAAGATTTCATCCATCAGCAGCAGTATAGAGCTGGACTTTGGGTCACTGATTCAGGGCGGCGGCATAGTGTGTAGGTCCCGGGATCAAACCTCTGGCTGCTGAGACATAGCAAAGCGTCGCAGTGTTTGTGGGAGACCAAAATATTTTTCCATTTTTTTGAAGTCCATCCCACCGCTGCTTCTTCCATCTCTCCTTCACTCTCATCTTCAGATGAGTCAGAGTTGGACTCCAGCTGGTCTGTTTCTACCTCTGAGGCTGACACAGAGGAGGCCTCAGAGTCCTCAGAGGAGGATGAGGAGCCATCCTCGCACTCAGAGTGCATAATAATTTCCAGAGCCTCCTGTGTGCTGTAATGTCTTGCCATCTCCATAATGACTACTCCTGCACTACTGCTCATACTTATATCTTATAGCCTGCATAAACTACCTGAGCGAGAACCTAAACAAAATTGGACTTTGTTTTGGTTCTCGCCCAGGTAGTTTATGCACTGCAATGATCTGCTATGTCCCAGCAGCCAGAGGTTTGGTCCCGGGACCCACACACTCTGCTGCCACCTGAATCAGTGACCCAAAGACCAGCTTTGCACTGCTGCTGATGGATGAAATCCTGCAGCAAACTGTGGCCATGACAAACCTGCATGGGAGACGTTCCATCACAGACTGACAAGATGTGGACATAGAGGAACTGCAGGCATATGTGGGGCTGCTCATTTTGGCCGGTATTTACAAGACAAAAAATGAATCAACCTCAGCCTCTGGAGTGAGAAATCAGGAGCATTTTCCGGGCTACGATGTCCCACAAGAGGTTTCACCAAATCAGTCGAACACTGCGGTTCAACGACAAGCTATCCCGATCCCGATGCCATGATGACAACCTAGCTGCTTTCCGCAAAGTCTGGGATATGTGGACTCACTGCTGTTCAGCTCAGACAGGTACATCTGCATGGATGAACAGCTCGTCCCATTCAGAGGCAGGTGCAGCTTCAGGCAGTACATGCCAAAAAAGCCAGCTGAATATGGAATAAAGATTTGGGCAACCTGTGATGTCAAAACGTCCTACACCTGTAGACTTCAGGTGTACACCGGCAAAGCAGCTGGCAATTCACCTGAAGTCAGCCAGGAGATGAGGATGGTCCTGGATAAATTTTTTAAAACTGGGGTAATAAGCATTTAGCGGGAAAAAAATCTTATACTTGAAATAGGAGAAGGCCTAATGAAAACCTAAGGCTAAGATTATTAAATTTAATCTGCCACTGCAGAAAAAATAATGCATGAAAATCAATGTTGCTGCCAGTCATTGACCCATCTCAGGTCCTAATAATAATAATAAGCAAATACTCCTTGAAATGTATTTTATGGAAATTATTTTATTTTTTTTCTGTGGAGTTATGTAAACATATTGGCCTTTAAAGGGTAAAAAAAAAATATATATATATATATATATATATATATATATAATCATTTGACATGTATATTTCAGGCTGAAGTAGTTTTAAAAGACTGATGCATTTAAAGTTTAAAGAAAATATTAATATATAATGTTTTACACCAATTTTTGCGAAGCTGACATTTTTTGTCATTAGAGACAAATGCTTTAGGATATTAAAGGAACTCTTAAGGGTTAAGTGGAACGTCCAAAAGATGGACAGACCTTTCTCATGTTATACAGGAAGGTGTCAGAATCCATAGTCAGATCCAGTGAGAAAGACAATGGCAGCAGAGACGTCCGGATGTTATTTGTTACCTTTCCTGTTCAAGACGACTATTCAACCAATCGACATTTGACCTACACAAAGCATCATCACTTTCAGTTGGCACGCTGTTGGCTGTTTGGAGGTCTGCACGCAAGTGCAACTCTGTCCAGCTTAAGTGGTTAGTGGACTCTGGCTTAGCTAATGTTGCTCACTGTCGACCCTGTAAGGTCATCACATCTTTTGGATTTTCCTCCCTGTGTCCTTCATATGGAAATCACTCCACGGGTTGTTAGAGGTAACTGAGAGAGTTGGGAAAGGTCTCGTTTTTTAAGTTACATTATAATCAGTTTTCTCATAAACTAATTGTAATGGAAAAATCAGTTAGTACATGAAAATTGCTGCAGTGTGCATGTTTAAAAGTTATTTGTATTTCTTCTTCTTCTTCTTCTTCTCCTTCTCAAAACATAGTTCCAAATTTCAGAGGATAGGATACTGCTTCACAATCTGATTTCTTTGTTTGTGTCTCTCAGGTGGATGAAGAGCCAGATCCTATTTCATTGGGGGTGTGTGGCGTAGGCCAGCCCCCACAAGGTCTGAAGAGGAAGGGTGACACTGCACTGGGATCGCCTCCAGAGCCAGGACAGGTACTGCAGCAACAGGATGATGATGGAAGAGGAGGGCGCTACAAGATCAGAGTAAGATGCTGATGTCTACTAAAGAAAAATGTGTTATCAGCTGCCCAAAATTGTGAAAAAAAAAAAAAAGAAAAAGAGCAGCATTCTCTGCCCTGAAACACTGGGGGCCGTGTCTGAGAGACAGTGATAGTTGCTGCAGTGGCAGGGGTTGGTGGTAATCTTCAGTTTATCATTTTTAGGACATTTAAATAAGGAGACTGAGCTGTTCTGCAGGTTCTTGCATTAGAAGACCATTTTGCAGGAAGAAGGCATCATTAGCTAGCAAACTGCAGGCTGCAAAAACTGTAGGTGTAGTAACTTGAGATTTAGCTGGAGAACCACTGATGCTTAATAGCTCTATTAAACTATCCAACAAATCCTAAAAACAAAACTGATGAACAGTTTATCAGTCCAAACCTCACAGTTTTCTCCAGTTATTTTCTAACATGTAAAATGTGTTAAGAAACAAATCTCTGATGTGTGATGCTGAGTTTTATTCCAGCTTTAACCTGATGGACTGTTTTAATGAAATCTGAAATGTTCTGTTAAGAAACATCTCATCTTTGTAGTGGCTCACAAAAATAATGATGATCCATGAAAACTGCCTTCATTGAAAATAAATGATTTTCATTCATAGAGTGTTCATAATTAAGCTCTGCTCTGTTGTAGTTCAACACCATGGAAGATGAAGATATTGATATGGAGACTGTTCATGATAGTCAGGCCTTCATTCACCATCACCTTAATCTGTTGGAGAGACCCTCTACACCAGGTAAACACACATACAAACACACACACACCGCTTTAAAGGACATTACATTCACTTCCTGAAGACTTCCCCTATATAGACAGGCTATCTAAATATAAAAAAATTATATAAATAAGCGATTGCTTACTTACAGTTTAGATGAAATGAATGTCAAGTAAAGCTGGGTTAATAGCCAGGTGAAAGTAGTAAGTTTTTTTTAAAGTATCATTTTAAATGCATACAATGAAGGGGCAGATCTAAGACTCACTGTACGTGGTTCCTCTTATAAATTTGAGAAAACTCGGAAATCCTTTGTAGACTATTAAAACCAGGCTGTAACTACCACTTTCCTGCTATTTATGTACACTGATATATATTCAATATTCTGTTTATCAGAAAAGGGTTTAATAACACCTTTTAACTTTTGTTTTTATCCTAGCTCAGGAACCAGTCTCAATAAGACTAGAGAATAACCACCTCGTGCATCTGCCGGTTTCTTTAAATGTAATTTTTTTTGTGTGTGTGTGTGTGTGTTTATGTGTTTTGAAAATTAATAAAAAGAAAACCAGTATTAGTAATGACATTACATGAAGTGCAGCCCTCCATGTGTAACCAAGCATCGGACAACAGTTGTGCAACTACAACGAGGAGAGCAGCATATTTACTGTATACCTGAGTAGTACCAATGCCAGATACATGTTGCATATGTCAGGAACTAGCTCAGAGCTTAGACCACACAGACAATTCAGAGTTTAAATAACTAGTTTATCTAATTAAGTTAAGTTCACTAATAATGATAACAGTTATGTGACTGTGGCAAGTGTGTGGATGCAAGTAAGTGGTGGTGTCTGCAAGAAAAAAAGCAAACAAAAGCCAAACCAAACACATGCCAAGTCCCTTTTAAATGACAGTTAACCAAGAGTTGACAGCTGTGTCGCCTGTTGGGACCTCTCACACTGCCCCCCTCCTACATAAAACCAAGAAGAGAAAGTTCACAAGGAACAGTCAGAGTGGGAGGAGTCATCACCATAACTAAGTTATAGCCATAGACAGTATAAAAGATGGATGTAGCTACTGTGGTGTCACCCGTTGGTTTCTGAACTGACGTTCTGAAGCTTCAAGATGAGCATTTCCACAGTTGCCGTCTTGGTTGCAAGAAACCGGATATGACGAGGAGGGGCTGGTCTGAGTGTGAAACTACTTGCTGATTAGCTAATGACTTGTGATTGACAAGTGGTTAGCCAATGAGCAATCAAGAAATACAACTAATCCTCCTAGATTTAATTTTTTATTCAGTATGACCCAAAATGAGTGACAAAGACAGTGAACTCAGCAGCAAAGTGTTTACAGGGGTCAAGAAAAGAAAGCCTTTTTCCCCACAGACCAGAAGTCTTTTGTAACCACAACTTTCGCCATCTGGTGGCCTTCAGATAGAATGCAGGTTTAAGGCATTTCCACATTGGTTTTTTTTTTTTTGACCTGGAACTTGCGTCCATCTTTTTTACTGTCTGTGGTTATAGCTAATAGCGGACTAAAAACCCCAGAGTTGGTTATTACTGTAGAAGGCAAATGTTAATTATACAACTTTGCTTTGTGCCACATGATTTACTGATGTACTGACGTACCGACTTGTACAGCTGTCTCAGGGTCTCCTGGGGGCTGCACTGTCAGTCATAACCTGAACAACCACTTCAGGATCAGGCAACAAGGGAATATGGACACCTAACCCAGTCATCTTTCCTAACTCTAACCACAGGTTTTTATTGCCTAACCCTAACCAGGGATTTTATTATCTAGCCCAAGCCTGGCATCTTATTCTAATCCTAACCACAGGACTCTAATGCCTAACCCTAACAAAGGACTCTCAAAGGACTACGCTCAACCGTGTAGATCTATCTGCTGGACCCCAGCTGGATACACTTTTGGACCCGCCCCAACACAGAAACAGTCAGATACTTCACCCCAACCACACAAAGGCACTAAAAACTAATCTAGGATCAGTGTTAGTTAAATATCTTAACTCAACCAGGTTAGCGTAGTTAACTTAGATGACTCTGGATATATTTAGGTACTTAGTAATGAGTAACAAACAAATGGAGGGTTAGAGAGTCACATGCGCCAGCCCGTGCATTACCTTTGACCCTCTACTCCAAATCGACACTGATCGATGGATCGGAGCA
The DNA here is from genome assembly GCA_015106735.1 of Paratilapia polleni. NCBI lineage: Eukaryota > Metazoa > Chordata > Actinopteri > Cichliformes > Cichlidae > Paratilapia > Paratilapia polleni. Next base: position 18,944 of record VUQI01032869.1, on the reverse strand, counting down.
GGGAGGGTCATCGAATCACTCCTCACCCTTACTGTAACGCTAAATTTAACACTCGTCTTTCTCTTTTCAGGTAAAGAGCCACCGTTGGTTGAACAGTCTTTGCTGTCCATGCCTGCTACGCCCGTGCCATCCTTCTCCAAGGAGACCACTTCCTCATCCTCTAAGCATGGAGGCGACCACGGTCACCATCACCACCACCACCACCACGAACATAAGAAAAAGAAGAAGAAGCACAAGCACAAACACAAGCACAAGCACAAACACGAGAGCAAGGACAAGGAGAAGGACAGAGACAGGGACAACTCGCACGCCTACAGCAACAGCCCGGCCAGCGGCAGGTCCCTGCGCTCGCCCTCTCTGTCCGACTGAACATCCCAGAGGCAGGGTCGCTTTCCAGCTGCTGCTGGCTCAGGCTGGGTTAACTACTTACATCTGCCATGCAGTAGCAGGTTTGCCTCCATGTGAGTCCAGAGACATGTTGGTTTCCATGTAGCTGGACTAAATATTCATTACTCAGTAGTATTATCAGACAGGAACACAGTTGTTTAAGTGTAAACCTCAGAGAAATGAACACTGAGCTCCTCAGCACAAACACAAGTGCTTGCTGGCTTGAAAGGGGAAACTTCCACTGAGGCTACCGTGTCATTAAGGTAAACCGTCCAGAGGCGTCCCTGTGTCCTCACACCACACACACACACACACACACGCACACAGCCTGCAGGCGCTTGTGGACTTCTGAACACTGCTTCCAGGCCGTGTGAGGCATGCAACCACACACCTCTCTCCACAAACAGCCGACCTCATCCACTTTCTCCCCCATTCGGAGACACCGCTCCGGTGTGCCTCATCCCCACAGCTCAATTCCAGCATTCAGCGAGTGGCTTCTGAGGGGAAACATGACGAATCATGGTGTGGAATCTGTGTAGACCGTGTGCAAATGACTTTCCCCCCATAGACATTAAAAACATGGATTTCACTGCACTGTACAACTGAAACTCGAGTAGAGTGTGTGTTTTATACTTTACTTCCTAACTGTCATCACTGATTAAAGATGCTTTTGTGTCCGCAGACATTGAAACTAGATTGAACAGCATTCATGGCTGGGTTTACTCTGGCACTGTTTCTTAGCTTTGATTAGGTGGTTTTAAACAATGAAAAGAACACAGAATTCATTCAACATTTAGATAAACAGTTGGGCATCAACACTGTGATCCACATGTCAGAAATGGTTTTTATATTTTCTGATTTCACTTTACCGTGACCAAACATGACAATAAAAGAAAAAAAGATTTTGTCATTGGTTAAATGTTGCCATTCATTCCCATAGTGTACATGTGAATTTTTCTGGGAACTTTTTCCAGTGTATTAGGAGGTTGGAAATTCCCTTGATGGGTTTACAGTCTTTTAACAAAATGAAACTTCTACTGGTCTGTTCTACAACACAGTCATCTGCCAAAACCTATAAAATGGAAATGGACTGCAGCAGATGTCCCAGTCATGTTGGAAATGTAGAGAATACTGAGTAAAAAAAGAACCTTTAATTTTCTACATTGCCATTTCTGTTTAAGAACTGATTTTTTTAATTAAAATAAATAAATGTTTGTTTCATTCTTTCTTCTTGCAGTGTGTTTCTACTTGTCCCAGAAGCCACACAAACTTGACATGTGCTCATGTGCTGCTGTTTATCCCATCCATGTCTGTCCTGCTTCTTCCTTCTGTTGGCCTACATCCCCCTCACATTTTGGTTGCTTTTTTTGACCCTCAGGAAAGCTGACTCCACAGTGGATCCTGTATATATTCCTACCATTCAAGGCACAAACCCTGAACATTTGTTTTCAGTGACACCTTTGACCATATTTTCTTCTTGAGACTGTTTAAATAACATCTCTGAAAACTGGTTTCCTACATGGGGGTTCAAGAACAAGCTCATAGGTTGAAGGAAGTAGGAGGAACCTCTCTATATTGGGGATAGTTAATCCCATCCAGGTGTTTGATGGTGAAAAACACAAGTGAGGACAAGCAGGCGTTGCTCCAGGAATTGGTGGGCTTGAGAACAACCATTTGTACTGGTTATGATTAGTGAAAGAAGTTATCAGTGGAGATGGAGAAATGGGCTTTAACCCCCCAGTAAAATAGAAGATTTTGTCTGGAAGCTGCCAGTCTGCCTCACCTGGAGGAGTTCAATTATCCCGGGGTATTGCTCACAAGTGGGGAGATTGACAGATTTGCTGAGCGTGAAGGTGAAGCTGTTGATTTACTGCTCAATCTATGTTCCTGCCCTCACCTGTGGCTGTGAGCTGTGGGCGGTGAAAGAGTAAGATCTTGGATATAAGTGGCAAAAATGAGCTTTTGCTGAAGGCTGTCTGGCCTCAGCCTTAGAGATTGGGGTTCAGAGTAGAGTTGCTTCTACTCCACATGAAAAGGGAGTTTCATCTGACTAGGTGAGGTGTCTCAGGCAGCTCCAACTGGGAGGAGAACCCGGTTAGACCTAGAACATGTTGGGGGGGGTCTCTAGCATATATAGTAACACAACTAGTTTAACCTACTTTTCTTTAATTGCATCCACTGTTTAAGAGTGCTATGCCAAAGAAATCAGTGCACTGTGGTACATATTTTATAGCATGTTTGCATGATATTTGACCTTATTTATGTAACAATTTATAAATCAGAAGAAGGTCTACATAGAAAAGACTTAATATGAAACATTAATCTCATGTAGATAAATTAGTTTCCTCCCTTGTCTGTCTGTGGATGTTTCCACAACTAAGCTTATTTAGTTATTTAACAGTGTGGGCACCAACAGGGGAGACACAAAGGTCAGATGCATTTCGCTGGTGCAAGCTCTATGAGTCAACAGCATTGTGTGAAAGAAAATAAGAAACATTATTTATGGGATATTTGAATATGCTTAAAAACCATGTGACTTTACAGCATTACAGGTTTCCTGCTACTAGGAAGGTCAAATCCAAGATCAGAGTAGGGGTGAAAAGGTCAACCAGAGATAATGTAAGTTATCTGACCATACAATTCCAATTCATACAAGCCCAATTTTGTCAAAAGTGGATGAATATTTTAGCAAAAGTGAAAATTGGCACAGACCCCCGTTTTGCCAAAATTCATCACTGTATTTCATTAATTTCCGGTTTCAATTAAGAACCTTTGGTCTTGGAAATTGCCAGAGTAGTGTATCATGAAAACTGGAGCAAACCAACAGTTTTAAGTTTCAGTTTCAGTGACCCAGCATTAGTCAAGTTTAACTACATTTATTTCAGAAGAATTTTGGCTGTAGACCAGTCAGCTGCCAAGCTCCACTAAGGATTTTTTGATTACTGATACACTGTTATAAAAAAAAAAAAAATCGTTTTAGTGAATCTTGAGCAAGTCATTGTCCTGTGAGTAAATGCATGCCCTCACCCCTGATTATAATTGTTAATCACAGCTTGGTTAGTGTGGACATGATTGTCGTAATGTTACACAGATTAAACCTGTGCCGTCATATAATGCAAATACCGGCTCAGACAGGAGCCCTCCTCCACAGCAACACCAATAAGATTCCGGTCCGCTCCTTTCAGTCACCTCCCCTCCGTCTCTCTCGTGTTCTCTTCAACGGTCCTCCTCTCTGGTGGTCCTTTGGTTTCAGAGTCAGCATCACTCACTCTCCGACCTACAGCGCGGGACAACACTCAGCCACACAGAGGAACATGTTGCTGCACAAACTGGTACGGTAGGAGTCCGTGTCTACGAGTTTTAGTGGCAGGTCACTTAAAAAAAAGTCCATATGTGTTGTGCGTAAATCCGCGCGCAATTACGCATTTGACGACGCAATTTTTTGGGTAGTTTGCGTTATCCCGTGTGTGACCTCTGCATTTCCCCCGCTCTTTGCCCTGTCCTTCCTGCTGCTGAGCATTTGCAAAACAATCGTGGATTCGTCTGTCATTTCCAGGTGGTCAAAGATTTGTCAAACTATCAAAGGCGATTGTTATGCGGATCCGGGTGGTCCCTTTTCTCTTTCAACTAAGCACCCCTCCGGTCTTGACAGGTCACGGGAAAGTCATGCAATTTGTGTTAAGCCAGTTTCAATAAAGGAAGTTCTCTGCTACTCGGTGCCCAGATGTAAAGTTTTCATGCATTACGAATTTCTGAAAAAGAGTTCATATTGGAGCAGCAGGCGCACTACACACGATTCGTCTTTCCTGAGTTTGTTTAATAGGATAAAAAGGCTTGGCATTTTAAAGCAATTTGCAATAATCACACGAAAATATAAACATTTTAAATTTAAAAAGCAAGGCTTGCATAAGAAAAGCGCTTGAAGTCAATCTAACAAGTTGCTGTTCTTTTGCACACACTGTTTACTCTCTAATGAATAAACCTCATGACCTTTGACTATCCCAGTGGTTCTCAAACTGTCGGGCATGGAGCCACTGCAGGTGGAGAGGGGGTCCAGGGGGAAAAATTGGAGTGAAACTTTTTTTTATTGTTAATAGTTGATTAAAAAAATCTCTGGGGTGTAGGGTGTGAACTTTTTTGTCTCTGAAGTCCAGCTTGATTACCACTGGAAGAGCCCATGCATGTACACTGTATAAATGCCTGTTCTGATGTCAGGTATGTTATTTCCTCAGTTTGTGTGGATCCTGTCAGTCCTGTGTGGCGCTGATGTATGCCAGGGTTTTGTGTACGACCGGCCCAAACGCTCAGGAGAGGATGGGACATCAGCCAGGACAGAAAGTGAGTAGGCTGCTGTGAGGAAAGAGAGAGAAATATCTTGACAAGACAGGCGTTTGCACAGCTGAGGTGAACTTGGAAAGGAGATGGTGTCACTCTGTAACTAATGGTGACCTTTGAGTTTTTATGGTGTTATATCAATAATATAATATTACAAAACAAGATATGCATGTGGGTATAAGCTTTATTTTCCCAGGTTATCAAGTTTTTATGATACCCAGTGAACACAAGAGGATCACTGGTGTTGGGAACAGTATCACCAAGGGGTTCTTTTCACAAACACAAACAGTTAGTTTATTTTATTTTTATTTTTTTAATTATGCAGATCATTTTCATGATTAAAGAGGACATATTCTGCTTTTTTAAATTTCCAGCTCCATATTTTATTTTTGGAGTTCAAAATAATCCTTACCTATCTGATCCTGGACCTTGGTGCAGCGCCTCAGTTTGTCCTCTGTCTGAAACAAGCTGCTTTAGCAACTCTTCCCACTTCCTTTAAGCCACTCCGATTGGCCAGTCCACGCACACAGAAGGTTTAAACAGCAGGTGGGTGGGGCTTTCTGTGCCTGGGATGACCATATAAGGGATTATTTCCTCTCAATGACATCAGCTGATTCAAGAGTAGAAAAAACTGTCTGTGACTGAGTGTTTAGACCGGTCTGCAGTCTCACTTTTTGGCTCACAGTTTGTACATACACTGACCTCATTATATCACACTTTGGTCGTCTTTAATATGAACACCCACCACTGTAACAGTATAGATGTGACAGAAAATAAGGAATATATAGGAAAATATGAATATGTCCATATTTATAAATTGATGCTACTTACAATAAAACCGTGAACACCTGATAGTTAAGACTATTTGATTAATATTACATTATTAAACAGTCCTAATTACTAAATCTGATTAAAAAAAAACACACAGCAAAAGAATTTCCCCACGTTGCCCCAAAATAATAGATTTGAGTTCAGGATTCTTTTCTTTTACAATGTCTGGCTGCATACTCCAGGGTAAAGAGGATAGACTATCTGCTTTATCACTTCAAAAGCAAGCATCTGCAATGGTAACAGGTGCGTTAATGTTCCTGGTGTGGGTAAATTGCTCATCTGTAAGGGCACCATTAATGTTGATGTAGGCAGGTTTTTGGAGCAACATATGCTGCCACCCAGACATCTTTTTCAGGGACAACCTTGCTTATTTCAGCAAGACCATCCCAAATCACATTCTGGACGTAAACCAACGGCATTGTTTCTTGGTTAAAAAAAAAAAAAAGTCTGTGGGTGCTAAACTGGTGTCACCCAGTGAAAAGTTTTCTGATATACTGAAACATGAAATGTGGCATGATAGGAGGCCCGTAACTGTTCAAACTGGTTCAAAGACTGTGAAAATATTTGGCTTTTAAAAGTGCAGCAGCTGGTTGCCCCAGTTACAGAGTAACAGAGAAAAGAAGAGGTGATGCAACCCAATGGGAAATACATGCTGTCATGCCCCAGTGACTCAGCTACTAACCTTTGATGCTCTTTTTATACCCAGATATGTTGCTAACCTGTTGTCAGCTACACTAATATGTTTTGGGCATAGACAGTATAAAAGATGGACCTAGCTACCAGGACATCATCCATTGGTTTATGAAGTCCCATTCTGAAGCCTTGAGATTAGCATTTTCACCGCCGCCCTCCTGGTATAGAAAAAATGGATGTGACAGGGAGGGGCAGGCCTGACTGAGCCCAACCATTCTGAAACATAGTATGACCAAGATTTACAAAGTAGACTTTTTATTCAGTGTAACCCAAAATGAGTGACTGAAAGCATAAACTTAGCAGGAAAGTGTTTACAGATTTCAAGTCAGAAAGCCTTTTTCCCACAGACTTCTATAGGACCGGAAGTCTTTTTGCAACCACAGCTATCGCCATCTGCTGGCCTTCAGATAGAATGCAGGTTTAAGGCATTTACATATTGGTTTAATTTTTTTGACTCAGAAGCTACACTGTGGTGTGTTTTCTATACAACAGTGTTTTACCTAACCCCTTTCCTGAAAAACTGCAGTTCCTCCAATGGCCACTTTAGGCGATTGGGTCTCCACAGGCTCCCATTTGAAAATGCCCTACATTACAGCAATATAAAGCTTGTTTACTACCTGGTGCCAAAAAAACGTTTCAAGAGTTTCCTCCCTTCTTTTTTAAAACTCATCCATCTTGATACTGGAGCTAGGGGCCTGGCCACTTTTATTGACAGATGTGCCAACACAGGGAGCTGTAGCCAATCTGTATTTTCTAGGTAACCTTCACTAATATGAGTCACTGAACTGGACCTCTCCCTGGTGTATGTGCTGTTGGTGTTTTTTTTGGAGCATTTTTAATGGAATTATCTGATGAATAATGTGATATAACCTGCTCTGTGGTGCAGACTGTCCAAGAAATTTCTGATTGAATTTTGGTGAGTGTAATTCTGAAATTTCTAGAATCTGTTACTTAGCACTATTAGCAGATATGTGCGTCTTAAGCTGCATCCACACTGGAAGCAATTCGCTTGTCGTGCATCGCTTTGAAGCTGACAGCTTGTCGCTTGCAGACATTCCAGGCTCCAGTTGCCTAGGTAACCCTCTAATGTATTCAGGTCATATGTCAATCAGCTATCCCGCGCTCTCATTGGTAGTCGCTTCAATCTCTCTCCTGGAAGTGGAGAAAAGTTTATCTCAGGTCCCGCCCACTTTGAGTCGCCAGTGGTTATTTTGCCTGTAGTTAGCTGAAGTTGCTGAATGTCATTCACTTTCTATGGTCTTTGGGCTCTATGTCGCTACAAATTGCTTCCAGTGTGGACGCAGATTTACTAGTTTTAGCTGATAACTTAGGGCTCCACTCTGTTGTCCAAATATGGTCACTTCTGGCTTCAGTAAAACCGACATGGCAGCTGCCAAAAGGCTAATGCTGACTCCAAAACCAAATGGGTGATGTCATGGTGGTTAGTTCTGGCTTTTATAGAGTCTTTGGTTTTACATGGCAACTTTATGTATGATAGTACTTTAGTAATCATTACATAATACAAGTGCTGTCACAATAATAAACATAAACTCAAAGAACAACAATCTTTTTTATTTATTTATCAACTAATAATGCCAAATGCTCTGTTGTTCCAGTTGCTGCTTATTGAATTGATTTTCTTTAAGATTTTCACAGGTGTTTTGATAAAACGAGCAATTTCAAAACATTGCATGACAATTTTCTCACAGTTTGTCCACTGCCAGATTTAATTGTTAATAGAAAAAGCAGTGATTCCACTGAAATGTATCTGGTTTTCCAGTGTACAAAGAATGAGAGTAACTGAAATATGTTCTTTAGGAGCATCGAGCTCATGTGAAACAACCAAGTTTTACACGAGTCCAGCAATGCAAACACGAGAAACAGCATTACACACTTTAATTTAGTTGCCAAAGTGGCTCAGCACAGGGAATGTGAAGTGTATTTTGGATATGCTTGAATATGTTTTGGCCAAGTGTAGGTAGAGCATACCTAAAGTTATGCTCCAAGTCCAAGACACAAGCAAAAAAAAAAAACAACTTTGGAGGGCTGTTTTTAGAGTACAGTAAAACTGGAACACTATGTGAGCCTCAAGTACAATCAGTCACCCAGCCATCAACAGGAATGACAACCCCAGTGAGCACTCCTCCAAACGCAAAACAACATGCAGTTAGAGGAGGACCAGCAACTGCAGCTTCAGTGGAATTTCTCGTGCTCCGTTTATTTGCTGGGTTGTTTTCTATATGAAATGCCTGCCAGCGTATATGAAACGAGCGAACTGAGCACGTGTTGGTGGTGGTTGTTACAACGGATCACTGTGACCCTGTGAGGTCGTGATTGGGCAGCTCATGTGCTTTTTTTGAGGAGAGGGAGTGTGTTTGTGTTGCTCTGCCTTGAGTCAATATTAAGAGAGCTTTAGAGCTCATTTTCTGTCCCAGATTCTCAAACCCTGTCGGCACACAGCTTGCAATGGCTGCAGCCTTTTCTGGAATTTCTGTGATGTGGCTACAGTTTCTGCAAAGGGAGAAATTAAAAATGCATTTGTTCACACTATTCACTATGTGGATCTGGAAGAAACTGTGGCTCATTTTATATCTTCTATTTACCTTCCATTCTCCTAATTAACAGTTTTTGCATGAGACTCTAGAATCTCTCATCTCTACAGAATACACTATTCTTTAGTATAAATTAGGGGTGGGCGATATAACCTCCCAATTATATCACGACATTTCAAGGAAATTTGCAGTAATGTTATTTATGACGATAAAAAATAATACTGGACGTTTTATCAGTGATTGCAGCTTGCAGGCGGCAGCATTTATTCGTGCGAACAAAATGAAGGACATTTTCCATCCTTCTTTTCCAATGAGTTACTTGATGACACCTTGATAGATTCAAACTGTGAATCTTTAAAGGTACCAGCAGCAGAGGCATTATAGTGGAATATTAGTGACACAGCATAAGCACAAAAGTAGCCTAGGGAGTGTTTACTCTGGAAATTTTAAGTAAAAATATAACATGACTACTTAACACATGTAACTGCATCAGTAATTTCCATCCACTCCTTTGCAGGAGTGCAACTAGCGAGTGCTCCAGCAATGCTCAGTGGAGTAATTTGTTTACTTCTGGGTCGCACATCACCAGCTGCAAGTATCTCCTCCTCGTGTGCCATCGTACAGTGGATGTCCATGTTTTATACTTATGTGGTAAATCCATAGACAGTATAAAACATGGACATAGCTTCCTGGTCGGAAAAATGAAGCCAGTGCAGTAGTGCCTTAAGCATACATTCTATCCGAAGGCCGCTAGATGGCAATAACTGTGGTTGCAAAAAGACTTCCGTTCCTATAGGACTCTATGGGATAACAGCTTTCTGATCTGACCTCTGTAAACTTTCCTGCTGGGTTTATGGTCTCTTTCAGTTATTTTGGGTCATACTGAATAAAAAAATTTAATCTGTTTCATTAATCATGGTCATACTATGTTTCAAAAAGGAGGATTATCCATGATACACTCATTAGCCAACGAGCGTGCGATTTCAACGCCAGACCCGCCCCTCCCTGAAACCATTGGTTTGAAACCAGAATGGTGATGGTGGAAACGCTCATCTCGACGCTTCAAAACAGGACTTCACAAACCAGTGGATGATGTCACAGTAGCTACATCCATCTTTTATACAGTCTTTGCTTAAATCTACACCGTAGGTATGTCATAACCGCAAATGGTGAAGCAAGTTGATTTCCACCTTTAACAGGAACATCTTTTGTTGCCCCCTTTTGTCTTACATATTTTGTATTGTGCTTTGTTGGAGGTTGTTGAAGTAGCTCCTTTTTTAGCTCCTAAATCGTCATCGGAGGCTAGCACGCTGCTCTCGCTCTCAGACATGTCTGGACTTGTGTCATCGTTGTGCATGCTAGGTAACATAAATTCATGGCACTGCTATATCACTGATATTGGAATGTGACACTTTTTTGTCATGTAAAAATTTATACCGGTAGTATCGTGGACGGTATGACGGTGTGACACAGCCCTAGTATAAACATTATTTTGCTTTATCAGGGTAGTATCTGGAGTTATATCCATTTTCTTTATGTAGTCATTGTTTTCTTTTGTCTGAGGAGCAATCCAAAACCCAAAGCTGTTATGGCTTAATGCCATGTACTAATTTACTTATTTAATAAGAATCTTGAATGAGTAAATGTTGGTATTTTTGCTTAAAACTGTCTTTCGATTATCAAAATTGAAGCAGCTCCTTTTCCTAAGGGTCACCTAATCAGCTTATCAACCACAGTTTTTTACTATAAGTTTTTTACTTATAGTGTAAGTTATTTTGCTTAAATGATATTATTTAGGAAGACATTAATAAGTCAAGAATTCACACCCATGGTTCTGATTGGCCTTCATCACAGAAACTAGGCCTTTCTGACAAATCTTGTGTGAACCTGACATATCTTTAGTAGATGTTCTTAGGATCATAGGGGGTTTCCTCCTCCAGGCAGTCTAGTCGAGGTTGATCAGTTCAGAATGAGTACTCCCCTGCACTGCTTATCTTGCTGACTTCATCTTGTTTTCTGCTCAGATCCTATCCTCCCATTGAACTGTGTACTGCATTAATATGCTTTGCTCAGATGATCTGGTGTGCATAGCTGTTTTTACACTTGAACTACGCATGAAAATGTGGGGAGAATCAGCTTGGATTGTCCAGAGTTGGCCTTTCTCAAACATAGCACACTAGTGGAAATATTTTGGTTTTAGGCAAGGGTGCTGCTTGACCCCACCAGACAATTGTGATGATCTTTTCCGACAATGGTGCAGTTGGACACCTCGTGGACTTTTTCCTAGGGAGTTGGCAGATTAAAGGCTGTTTAATGTCTGATTTGCCTGTGTCGTTCCTTCTCACTTACACTCCTGTCAGGTCATGGTTATTAAAGCTCAGGGCTGCAGTGCGGGTGTGAAAATGGACTATGACAATGTTTGACCTCAGTAATTTTAAGAAGCTCCTGGGGGAACTTGAGCTGAGTGTCAAAATCAACTTTCAGTTATTGGTCGAGCGCAATGGCAAGTTGACTGGCTTTGTGGATGCTGAGGAAGTCTTAATTTTTCTTGCTAGCTTCTGCCTAGGCACGGGCATAAAAAGCTATGAGGTCACCGAGGTCTGGACCTTTGTAAAAAAAAAAAAAAAAAAAAAAAAAATAAAAAAAAAAAGGTTATTTTTGGT
>VUQI01032861.1:0-16095 GCA_015106735.1 Paratilapia polleni | reverse complement strand
AAAATAATGATCCAGGACCAGAACGACAACCCCCCTCAGGTTCTGTACCCAGTCCAGACTGGTGGCTCTCTGGTGGCTGAAATGGTGCCTCGTTCAGCAGATGTGGGCTATCTGGTGACTAAAGTGGTGGCTGTTGATGTGGACTCTGGACAGAATGCCTGGCTCTCCTATAAACTGCAGAAAGCCACAGACAGGGCGCTGTTTGAAGTGGGCTTACAGAATGGAGAAATAAGAACTATCCGCCAAGTCACTGATAAAGATGCTGTGAAACAAAGACTGACTGTTATAGTGGAGGACAACGGGCAGCCCTCTCGTTCAGCTACAGTCATTGTTAACGTGGCGGTGGCCGACAGCTTCCCTGAAGTGCTGTCGGAGTTCACTGACTTTACACACGACAAGGAGTACAATGACAACCTGACTTTTTACTTAGTCTTGGCTCTGGCTGTAGTTTCCTTCCTCTTCATCACCTGTTTAGTGGTTATTATATCAGTGAAAATCTACAGGTGGAGACGCGAGCGGTTGTTTTACAAATCCAGCGGGAATCTTCCTGTTATTCCATATTACCCGCCCCTTTATGCAGACGTAGGAGGCACCGGTACGCTGAAGCAGGGTTTCAGTTATGAGGTGTACGGTACTACTGACTCTCGGATGAGTGATATGAAGACCTCCCGACCCTTCAGTCAAAGCACTCTGAGTATTGACCACAGTTCTTCTAGGACAGTGCCAAGGCATAAAACAGAGTCAGAGAATATACCCACAGAGGTGAGATCACCACTTCCTGGAGTAGACCTTTTGATATAAGAACAGTATCAGAACTATCCAAACTATCCAAATAATGACTAGTTTGGATAGTTCTGATACCGTTCTTATATCAAAAGGTCTGTCTCAGTCCTTTCCGTGCCATATGGCTATAGACAGTTATTTGGGGATATAAAAACTAAACATTGTGCCACCTAGTAAGATGGTTTATAAAATGTGCATTTAAAACTATACTGAACACATTAGTGTATTGATCCCACCACACCTTACTATTTAGACAAGCATCAACAGTGGACTTTTTGACATGCACTTTCTTCACCCTTACACTCTAAAGGCCAAACAGATACTTTTCAGTTGTCTTGAAAATGCATCCATAATATTCCATGTACTTACTGCACACCCTCTGATACTGTTGCTGAATCATACTCATTATGAAGGCTGTACCTGTATTTACCCGTGTTGGGTTTTAACTGTGTCACATATCTTTTGTCTTTGCTTTATGACACTATACTCGTCTTACTGAATTAGCATTTTCACCTCATTCCTACTGTTTCCTCATCACATTAATTATTTGAATAATTTGTCACATACAAGGGCAGTTGTATGCCTCATCTTGCAGTGAAACCTGATGTTACATGCAGATGAAGCAAATGACTGTACTTTCCATCTTGAGACCCCATTCTGTTTTGAAAAATTGAAGTATAATGTAATGTATGCCTAGTACAGAAAGTCTTGTGATGGCCCTCAGTGTTTTGAGAAAAAAGCCATAATGAAAGAAAAATAATTCAGGGCTCATCCCTGCTAAAGCTTTGTTGCAGATTGCTCTCACAGAGGAACACACAACCACGCAGTGGACTACTTTTCAGTGACCTAGTTCCCTTCATAACACTTTGCAGCCATGGGTATTGGGCTGCACATACACAGAAAAGGAGTGAGGATGGAATTCCTCTTGAATATAACGAAATGAGTTCATTCAAATCACTAAGGAATGATATAATGTTTTTGATTAATGGTTTAAAATGTACTATAGGGGAAGAGGGAACAGTCACTATTTATTCTAGGGAGGTTGAGAACGAGGGAGAAAAACTGTGATGGAGAAGAAGAAAGAGGCAGCGGGGGAAGGGAAGAAGCACGTGGTAACCAGCACAGTCTCACCATCCTGTGTGCAGCATTTGTGTTAGTGAACCACAGCAGCCATTTTGGTCTGCAGCCCTCTTTGTCTGCTGTAATAAGGTGAAAATAGGAAAGTGTGAAACAATGATGTTGAGCTACATTTACTGACTGCGCTGTGAAGGACACAGACAGACTGAAATATGTCTTGATAGAAAATAAAGAAATAGAAAACAAGCAAAACCATATAGCCAGAGGTAAAGAAGTTATATAACAAATGACATGGGGATGTCAGTGATCAGGAAAGAGGCTGAATGTATTTGAACAGCAAATGCAATTACACAGGACAACTGACCTAGATTATATTGAAATCTATCAGTTCACTTAATCTGTAATTATTTTATTTAGCATCTTATAAACTGCCAGTAAGAGTTACACAGTAACAGACTAGATTTGCTTCTTCCCGCATGACCCTCTATCTGTGAGGTTATTTGCTTTGTGTGTGTGTGTGTGTGTGTGTGTGTGTGTGTGTGTGTGTGTGTGTGTGTGTGTGTGTGCGCACTGAATATGAAAGTCCTGTGCTGTGTTTCAAAGATCAGCTTGGCACAAATAACCCAGTCATTATTGTGATGCCTGTGGTGAGAAAAATAAGAAATTTCCCTTTTTTCCACATTTGGTGAAAATTAAACTTCTCTTGATGTGGGGCATTTAAATATTAGGTTAATGCATGAATGGTGACTTAATATTGACATGGTATGGTTAAGGATAGCAGTTGTGTTTGCTCCGTTTTGTCATGTTCCAGATGAAAGCAATGGATCTGTATTGTCTGGTGTCTGTGGGTGGTGCATGGCTGTTGTGTTTTGTTTTGTTTTTAACAGGAAAGCCTATATTATGGTCAGGGGGTGTACATGTGAAAATGCAAGTTCAAAAGCTTTAAGAACCCTCAGTTAATTGTGTTAACTCACATACCTGCTGGGAGCAGTCTGTCATTATTATTTCCCTACATCTGTGTCTGCTTTACCTGTTTTCAACTGTGTTTACATCATTATGCCTTTCCGGTTTATATTTTTTATGGACTACGATAAATTCTTTTGACCACATTGTCTACTTAGGGGTCAAAGCTCAAAGAAATGTCTTTGCAACCACTTAAATCATTCAACTTGTTTCATAACCCGTACTGGATCAGTATGTTCTTTTATCTTTCTTTTTTTTTTTAAGAACCCTACCTTGAAGCTGTCATCAGTCATTTTAAAACCTACACAAACCCCCAGTCATTACTTTGACAAACTTGTTACTGGCCATAAAACTTTAATCACATGCAGAAGCTCCTGGTTCCCACAGGTCTAAGTTGCTTCCAAGTGTCCTGGCTTCCTTGCCAAGCTGTCTGGTGAACAGCTGTATGCCCATGTTTATACCTGTGGGGGTTATCAACACATTGTGTGCTATGTTTGATGGTGAGGATGTATATATTTAATTCACTCACTATATTTTCATTTACAATATATGCCAGATATATGAGGTACTGGGGACTTTTAAGTGTGACATAATTCCCTTTGGACGGATAAACAGTTTAATATACTAAGCATGATATTAACAGAGGAAAAAAAAACATGTACATATCTCCAGTAAACAATACTCTCACTACCTGGTGTGTTCTGTCCCTCTGGGAGAGCTGATTTGTTGCTTTGTAGAAGTATGAACCTTTAAACTGTGCAGTATATGGCTAAGAAATTACAGAAAATCCTTTAAAAAGCAAGTATTATGGCATCCAACCTGAGAAATTACATATATATTTCTTTTGATCACTCAAATTTACTTAGTAAGTATAGTTAAAATGGTGTACAATTGTAGCTGAAACTGGATGGCTACTGTTCATCAGTTATTCTGTCTCTAGCACTCTTTCCTTTTCCTCCTGATCTGATTTTCTGCATCCTTCCCCTCCCCCTCTCCAGCTGCACCACTCTGCTGCAGAGGGGGGAAAAAAAGACACAGAGAGAAAGGGAGAGAAAGATTGCTCAATGTAGGACATTTTGTCCTGTCTATAAAAAGAAATCACAAGCCATTTGGTGTCATTTCATCTCTGTGTTGGCTGCCATGTTTGTGACAAGAGGAAACATCTCTTTTGTCCCACTTTTCTGCCATTTCCCAAGAGATTCCTTTTGCACCCAGCAGTCTATAAATGCATGCTTTATTTGACCATTTTATCAGTGTACATGTGCATGTGTGTGGGAGAGCATCATTTCTCATGTCCTCTGTTGCCGTCTTCATCCTCCATGTTGTTTTTCTATCTCCTTTCTTGCCATCCCTGCCAGCTTGCAGGAAGCAGGGTGGGATGCAAGCAAAGGAGGTGGGATGTGTTACCATAGCAACAAGCTGACTCACTGGCAGGACTGTACCATTTTTATGATGCCACAGGGGTTCAGCAGCAGATGCAGCCTCTGGTACTTGTTAGCTCTTTGGGTTTGTTGACAGTAGGAGGAAAGGAAACACCCCTGTTTTGGGCAAATAGGTGCAGTATCCTCAGACCTGGGGTGGCTGATGATGGAGAAAGGGGAGGGGGTGAGGGCTGTCATGGCTGTTTGTGATAGCTGTTCTAATCTGTACTGCCCTGTGTGATTTCTCATCCCCCTGTTTTGGCAAACTGTTGTCTATGATGTGTGTAATTCAGCTGAGAATGACCTATTTCTATTTAAATTTGCATGTGTGTGTGTTTATAAATAGAACAGCATTTTGGTATCTTTTTGTCGAGTCTTTTTGTCCTGGCTGGCCTGTTTTGTGTGAGCAGCACTGATCTTGTGTTTAAAACGTGTTTATGCGCCTGAAGGATGAGGTTATATTATGTACAGTTTCGTAATATTACTCTAATGAAAAGCAGTTGATGCTTTGCTTTGTCTTAGAAGCTTAAAGCTCTCACACTAAAGACACTCATCACACATGTCAGCTTTGACAAACATGGGGCCACAATGCAAAGAACCTCATTAATATGGCATGGATCTGTCTGGGCATCGCCTTGAGGCCCCCTGCTGTTGTCATGAGGGTAGTGGCAGTGTGTGCAGCAGTGCAGTATTTTGGTTGTTATTTATACACTGCTGGTGTCATTTGTTCCCTTTGACCTATTACCCCTCAGTAATGATCACATTGGTGTTCTGCTTTAGGCTAAAATGGGTGTATAGTATCAAAACATGCCTGTGCTTCTGTTTAAAGAAGTAGCTGATTGTGTAAGAAAACATAAACTGCTTAGTGAAATGTATATGTTGAAAATTGATATTTTTGGTAAAGCTGCCTGTAACAATGACTGCGTATTGTCATTATATATTTAACTGAGGTAGAGTTATTTCCTATTTTTATTACAACAATATCATCTATTTAATTTTTTATTTTTGTTAAAGAAAAACATTATTTTTAAGTTTGTATCTATAAATTTCCATCCTCTCTCTTTCTCTCTCATACACACATTGGATCTTATTATTATTTCATACCTCAGACTCTGTACCCTGGATTGACACATAATTTGTTCCAGTCTTTTATCATTTACGGTTATAGGCTCCTTAATGTTCAATACTTTTTGAAAATATGCTCTTATCTTTATAGTTTTTTAAGATGATACAGTGAAAACTAATATGATGCTTTGCATTTATTTGCTTATTTCTGTCTTTTTATTTTTGTTACTGTACATTCTGGTGAACATTTAATCTTATCATTATCTCTCTGGTCCATGGCTAGCATAGATACATGTGACGTTTTTCCCCACCATTTTAGAAATATAATAGTTTATGTGCACACACAGCAATTTAATGCCTGTCTAAATAAACAGAAGTTGCACACTCTTATTCACTACACATAACTGTAACCGTATTTGATAGAAATTACATACTCACGGCACAAAATTATCACTGTTTGTTGTGATGGTAAGTATGCTGGTTACTGTACTTTCCACAGCCAGACTCTGTATATGGACACAAGTCTAACTGTCATCCTTTCTCTCTTGTTTTTCTCTTTCATGTGTCCCCCCTTGTTGCTCTGCATGGTTCCTGTTTCCTTCCTCAATCCTGTTAAATCCTGACTCACCAAATAAGGTAAGAAATAGTTTTTATTTTTATTGTGCAGTATTGCCATCAAACACTTAAAGCAGTACAAATTTTTCTGATAATACAAGCCTGACAGAGTACTGATGCACTCACAAATGCACCTCATATTCTTGATTACATTAAAAAAAAACAACAAAAAAAACAGATTCAAACACAAAATGGAGCAATGACTTGTTTTGCTACAGTGTCCAAACACCACACAATGGCACTGAGTGAAGCAGCTAATCAGATTTTTCACAAGCAACACATCTGTTTACATACCTCACAGAACATTTACACTGATGACTGTTTCAATCAGGCATCCATGGATGTGGCTTTTGTTGATCACACGTGACAGTGTGAGTGGCTTAATGCATAAAACATGATTTGATTGTTGACTGGGGTGAAGCACCAAATTACGCTCTTCATAACACGGTAAATTGAGATTTATTCTGTAGATTAGTGAACAGTCAGCTCCATTATAGATTCCCTGTTTTAAAGGGTGCCAGAGTACTTTACATGTAAACAGGATATTTGTGTGAGTTGGACAGCTCTCCCTGCTAACAAGCTCATTTGGTTTAAGGAAAGTATTAGCAGGGAAGACCAGCTGTTAGAGTAACTCATGCCAAAATGAAGTTGCAGGTATTATACTGTCCAGTATCTTGGACTTTAGTCCCTGGATTGAGGCTCTGGACCATCAACCATTATATAAATAAAGTATTGATTAAATAAGATATGGCAATACAGTAGATTGATGAAGTACAGCACAAGTGACAGGAGAGAAAAATACCAACAATGTTAGATAATGTTAGCATATTAAGAAGACATCATAAGCCTACTTTCAGTATTCTATTACAAGAACATAACTCACACTTAGTCAGGGGATATTCAAATAAAGACCAATAAAGTACTGGATGTACTGGATGTTATTATTTCATGAGGTGTCTGTTGTTTATGTTGTATTACACAGATAGGTATGGCTTTTATGAAGTCTGCCTTCACTGATATAAATGGGTGGTCCAAAGTAACAGAAACATGTCACAGCATCACAAACTGTAGCCTCCAAAAGGACCATTAAGTTGACTCAACACCTGTGTAAAATTAATTCAAGGTGACAGTTTACAGTAATGGTATTTACGTGCATTAAAAAGCATTAATCAGTTCATGTAAGATCTCATAAACTATCTGAATCATTAATTAATAGTATTCTCATGCATGCCTTAATCCCAGAACAATGCAACATGTAAAGGATTTCAGTCGTGATTTGTGATTATTAATCATGTTCAAGTCTTCTTCATAGTCAGGTCTGCAGTTCATGGGATGGACAAAAAAAACTACATTTGTGTATTCATATAGAGTCCAGTTATTGTAATCATGATTAACTAAGCATAACTTCAGACCTGGTCTTGTTTTAAGACTGATAAATAACAAGCGATCAATGCTATCACCAACTTGAATATATTAGGCATTAATGGAATGTGTTGGCAATACTAAATAAGAATTTCTGCAAGATGCATAAAAACATACAGTATACTGTTTTGGCAAACACATAATCAACAAAGAGAAATGCCTTTGAAGAATGCACAGAAATATATTTTTTACTTTTGGTGAACTTTACTTTTTAATAACATAAAGATATCTGTACATCTGAAATTACTTGTTGAAAATGAAAATACCAAGGAGGCTAATGAATGGTATATAAAAAACTAAAACTATGTGTGAAGAAAATGTGTTAGTTAGGAAATAAAAATAAAAACTACTCTTAGGAAATAAAATTAAAACTAATTGAAACAATACTGTCGACTCACAAAACTAAAAAATACTGAAGAGATGTCTTTAGTTTTTGTCTTTTTGTCTAGTTTTTGTCTTTTGGTTGAAATTTGTAATCACAACCACCCTGATGAGGCTTTGATGCATGTGGGGTTTTTTTAGACTTGGGATGTCTACATGACTATGAGTCAACTGCCTTCGCAAATGTTGTTTTTTTCTTATAACACCTGTTCTGAACAGCTTAAATCTCTGTTAAATACTCTCTATATTATAATATTTCAAAACACTACAATTAAGACTGAAGCTACTGAAAACTGAACTGAAACTGAACATTATCTACCAGTAAAATGCAAACTGAAAGGAGCAACTTTGGAAACTAACTTAAACTAAATTCAATTCAAAACTAAAACTTAAAATAATAATAATAAAAAAGAAAACTAATTAGAAAATGCATAACTATGATAGCTCTGATGCTACAAATAAAACACCACTTTGTCTGATGGCATGAAAAAGTTATGCTTAGTTATATTATAATAGCAAATACTAACTGCTATTACTGCTCCACTTTTTTTGCCCATCCCATGGACTGCAGACTTGACTGTAAAGAGGACATGAGCCTGATGAATAACTCTTGAATCATGTTGATTAAAATCTTTTTTTTTCTCTTTTTCCTTACATTAAGGTTTAGTTAATTTATGCACATTCATAGTAGTTCATGAGATTTTGTGAAAAATGGTTGGAACATTTTCATGCATAATCTTATGTATAAATTCATAGTACCCTTACCATGATTTGTCACCACTTTCAATAATACCTGAACATTATAACCTTCATGGAGGTTGGCCTTATTGCAGGACTGTTGGTACAAATATATAAATATATATATATATATACATATAAGCTTTTTCCATAATGTAGGTCAACACTACGCAGCACAATTTAACCAACTTATGCATACTGTATGACTAGCAGAAACTGTTGGTAGTGTCTTGTTTTACCTTGTATTAAAGCCTATGTGTAATCCTCTTTCCCTAGTCTTTCATTGTCAGTTCAGTGCTAACTAAAACTATCCATTAACTCTATAATAATTTATATATCAAACAATGACTATATGAAGATGTGGGATGATGTTTGTATATTTCCATATTTTATGTGGTGACCATACAGGGGAGTACCTTGCTTCCCATCCTGTGTGTGTTATAGAAACTGATCAGCATTAGATCTGCACTGTGTACAGTAGTTCCACACCTGACCATGAACACATGAAATACAGGGATTAAAATTATTTTTTAAGAGTGAATGAAATATGTCTGTGCTTCCAGTTGTGTAAATCAGAATTCCGCTTTGGATGTATTTCTTGATACTTACAGATGTAAGCCTTGGAAATAACTTTATTTTACTGGCAGCAAAATACCAACCAAAATAATTTAGCTTTTACTGAACAAGCACTGGCTTCAGAATTATGCAGTTATCAAACATCTCTGAGCTTTACATTTCCCCCATGACTAGAAACCATAATATTAGGGTAGCATTTAATACTATATGTGCCCAGATGTTATAAATAAATGTCTAATCATACATTCTTGAGCTTATTATTTTACTTTTGTATCAACCATTATCTACATGTGTGTGTTTACAGCTGTAAAACATAAGGAGTTATGCTTCTGGTACAGTCTACTAGTGTTTATTGTTGTGTACTGTTGTAAAAAAAAAAAAAATAATAAAAAATAGCGAGAAGACTGAGGTTTTATTTTCCAGGCTGTCTTCAGTGAGAGCCTATTAGGCTGGCTGCCTCTTCAGCAGCATGCAGCAGCAGCAGTTGGCCGCCTGTGTGGCGCTGTCCACACTGGTGGTGCTGAAAGTAGCTCCACTGCTCTCCCCCTCCCTCTCCCTTGTCTTTCACACTGACTCTCCACATCTCCCTCTGTCGCCCACCTCTTTTTAAAGAATATGACTATTCCAAATAGTAGATTATTATTATTATCATTATTATTATTATTTCTTTTCATATCATTTTGTAGGTGTTTTAAATGGATTGACATACCATTACTGTAAAGTAATATAGGCGCTTTGAACAATATTTAATATTTATGGTTATATTTATTATTTATGCGCTTAATGTCTGTTCTCAGTAAATTAATAGTGCATAATTATTTTGCGTGGGTTTTATAATAAAATTATCTATGAAGCACATAAGTGTAGCATGAAGTGATCTGTCGTAAAATATGCTTAATATGTCAGCGAAATGAGTGCACACAGTGCTCGCTGTCTATCAGTGTTTGTGAGAGGGAGAGGAGAGGGCTGTGTATGTGTGTATAGAGAGCTAGAGAGAAACAGACTTCCTACGCCATCAGCACTCCCCCTCCCCTTTCATTTGCTCTACAGACCTCCATACGGGTATTTTACGTTGGCTGCCGTCAGAATTATTTCTCTGAGGCGTGAGAGTAATACTCTGTAGGCTGCACTGGCTTCCTCTGGCCACAGGAAGGCAACGAAGAGCCTTGTCTGCCACAAAGGCATGTGCATGCAGGCAGGTACATACAGGCAAGATGATTAACACAAATCATTATATACATGCGGGAGGATATATGAATTAATGCAAATCATTATATAAGTAATCTTGCAGTGATCATTCACTGAGTAGCTTAGAAGACACTGTACTTAGTCATCTGTTATCTACAGCTATTATTAATAATTATTGTATTATACAGTCTTAAGATTTATATATATATATATAGTCTACAAAAAGGCATTTTAAAAGCTGTTGCAGATGATGGATAGACGCTTTCGTGTGTAGTAACTAATGATATATGATAGGACATTTAATAATGGTATCTTGGATAGTTTTTCTGTGGCTGTTGCTTTTGCGTCACTGCTTTGGAGATGTTCAGTGATGCCGTGATTGGTGGAAAAAGATATACTGTTTCCACCAATGAAATCCAGAGCTGTACAAAGAGATCTACTCCGTCTCACCGAGTAGCATCACCCTCTTAACCGTTACAATGTTCTGCACTGGAGGGGGAGGGATGCATATGCAGACACAAAGCATGATTTTCACTGTTATATTTGAGGACGCATCTACATTGGATTATAAACCTTCCATACTTAATCGGTTGAAAAGTTGGGATTGGAGTGAAAAGATATGGGATATACTGAACGTGGAATAATGTGGAACAGATTACCGACATGGCAGGTGTTTTTATGGTGGCATCATTTCTTCCTTTTGTGGACTACAATAGACGGACAGACTCGCTACAGCATCCCAGAGGAACTGAAACGGGGCTCTGTGGTAGGAAATATAGCCAAAGATTTGGGTTTGGTTGTGTCGGAACTGAATCGGCGTAAATTGCGTATCACTTCGGAAGCTGGTAAGCAGTATTTTAGTGTGGACTTGGGGAAGGGAGAACTGGTGGTGACTAATAGGATAGATAGGGAGGACATGTGTGGGCAAAGACCGTCATGTTTATTGCCTTTGGAACTAGTTATAGATAACCCCCTACAGCTGCATAGAGTCGAAATTGAAATACAGGACACCAATGATAATGCTCCTAGTTTTTTCACTAAAGAAAAAGTGGTGAACATTGCAGAGCTGGTAAATCCAGGTGCGCGATTTCCTTTAGAAAGTGCACAGGATCCTGATGTCGGCGTTAATTCTGTACGTTCTTATATGCTAAGCAAAAATGACAATTTCAAACTGACTGTCAAAAATCACAAGGACGGAAGGAGAATCCCTGAACTGGTCCTTGAAAAACCTCTTGACCGAGAAAAGCTGCCTATACATAACCTTATCCTCACCGCTGTAGACGGTGGAGATCCGGTGCGCTCAGGGACATCTGAAATTACAGTTATAATACTTGACAATAACGATAATGCGCCTCAATTTGAAAGACAGGTGTATGAGGCCAATGTCAGTGAAAAGGCAACACCCGGAACTGAAATACTGCATGTTAAGGCTACAGATGCAGACGAAGGACTAAATGGGGAAATTGAATATTTTTTTGCAGAGCAAACCACGGATCTGATTCTATCGTTATTTGCCATTGAACCTTCCTCTGGAGCTATTGTTGTAAAAGGAATTTTAGACCATGAAACAAACTATTTACATAGATTTGATATTACTGCAAAAGACAAAGGAAATCCTCAGATGGATGGGCACTGTGGCGTCGAAATTAAAATTATTGATATTAACGACAATGCTCCTGAAATAATTGTTACATCACTATCAACACCTGTTCCAGAAGACTCTGCAGTCGGGACAGTTATTGCGTTAATAAGCGCAAAAGACCCAGATTCTGGCGACAATGGCAAAGTTATGTTGAGCATATCCCCAAAATCCCCCTTTAAATTAAACCCTTCGGTTTCTAACCATTATTCATTGCAGACAAATGGGCCACTTGACCGTGAAAAAAACGCCCAATATAAAGTGAAAATAAGTGCTTCTGACTTAGGAAAACCCACATTAACAAGTGAAAAAATTATATTTGTTGAATTGTCAGATGTAAATGACAACCCACCAGTTTTCTCCCAGCCCTCTTATCTCGTTTATGTAAAAGAAAACAATCCTCCTGGGAAAATTTTGTGCTCAGTATCAGCAACTGATCCTGATGCGGGTGAAAACGCAAAGATCTCTTACTCTATTCTGGACTCTAAAGTGCAGGACGTTTCTGTCTCATCTTATGTTTACATTAACTCAGATAACGGCAGCATCTACAGCATGCACTCGTTTGACTATGAGAAACTGAAGGTGTTTCAGATTCAGGTTCAGGCAAAGGATCAGGGCTCTCCGTCTCTCAGCAGCAACGTCACTGTCCATGTTTTTATCCTGGACCAGAACGACAATGCCCCCGCTGTTATTTACCCCTCCTCCGCTGCCCTGGGCTCCCTCTCTCATCAGAGGATGCCCCGCTCCGCTAAAGCGGGTCACCTGGTTACCAAGGTGACGGCGGTGGACGCTGACTCGGGCCATAACGCCTGGATCTCCTACAGACTGGCGGAGGCCACAGACGCCTCTCTGTTCACTGTCAATCTGTACACAGGGGAGGTGAGGACTAAACGCGCTGTGTCCGAGCAGGACGACTCCTCTCAGAGGCTGCTTATAGAGATCAAGGACGACGGAGAACCGATACAGTCGTCTACAGTCACGGTGTCCATCCTTCTGGAGGACGGTCTCCATGAACCCATCTTAGACCTCCGACATAAAGCGGCCGAGCCCAGCAAGAAAACTGGGAGAATCACCCTTTATCTGATTCTCTCTCTGGCCTCGGTGTCCGTGCTGTCTCTGGTGACTTTTCTCATCTTAGCGGCCAAATGCATCAGGAACAGCAGAAGCAGCGGTACTTGCTGCATGAGACGGACCGACTCTGATGATTACAAGAACCCCAACAGAAACCTGCAGATTCAGCTCAACACTGATGGACCTATAAAGTACGTGGAGGTCCTGGGAGGAGACATGTTGTCTCAGAGTCAGTCCTTCAGGTCCTGTATGTCTCCAATGTCAGAGTACAGTGATTTCACTTTGATTAAACCCAGCAGCACCACAGACTTTAAGGAGGTGATCAGTGTCCTGGATGCGTCTTTACCCGACAGCACCTGGACCTTTGAGAGCCAGCAGGTGAGGAGGAAACAGCTAATGTGCAGTAAAATGTTTTAGGTCATTATTATTCTCACTCTTCTTACATTCTTTCATTTTAACCCGTGAACGGTGTTAAAGGTGTATAAATGTTGTTTTTCTACATTTTAGCACGTGAGAGTTTTTTTGTTTTTGGTTTGTTTTTTATTTTGTTTTGTTTTGTTTTGTTTTTTGTTTGTTTGTTTTGTTTTCTTGGGGAGTTTTGTTTCTTTTTTTTTTTTTTTTTTTTTTTTTTTTTTTTTTTTTTTTTTTTTTTTTTTTTTTTTCTGTTTTTTTTGGGATTTTTTTTTCTTTTTTTTTTCTTTTGTTTTTTTTTTGTAGTAGCCCTTTTAAATGTATAGTTTTATTTCCGCATAACGACTCAAAAAATATTATACCATATCTCTTGTCCTTTAAACTCGGGATGCAATTTAAAAGAAGTTATTTTTTGTTTCGGCCTTTCATAAATCTGTGTCTTTATATGTATTTTTTCTAATTAGGCAGTTCTATCTGAGGAAGCTGACACATTAACAGTTGTTTCACTTTTATTACACATCTTTCCACTATGACATATAACAAACACTGAAAATCTGATATTGGAAAAGATATATTAACTTCCTTACATGTTTTAATCATTGCTTATTATTATGCAGTGTATTTGATAATATCCTCTTTGGTATCTATGGTAATAGTACCCAGTGATAATAATATGTCCAGTATATTTTTTTTTCTTTTGCTTTGGAATATTGGCATTGTTCGTGTCTTGCCGCTGTATTATATTTGTATAACACCAGCCTAACTTTCCATGTCATGTTTGTATTGCAACAGAGGTGGTGCAGTAGCCTTACGAGCAATCTTAGAGCTCTGTTATTGGATAGTATCGATGGATGCTGTGAACCAATGGCATACAGAACTGTACAAAGAGATCTACTCCATCCCCCATTCAGTCTCACCACAGTAACTCGCACAGTGGTCGGAGATGCAGAGGAGATGCGCGCATGAAAATGTGTCCGAAGTTTAGGCCTTTGTTATTAAAAAAGCGGTCGTGGATTCATTTCTAAAGAAATACCCATTCGGGTGCTGGAATTAATGTCGGTATGGTTATGTGAACAATATATCGATGGGAAATAACATATCCTAACGGATTGGGGATGACAAAGAGAATCAGACACCGAGATTGGAGACGGCTGGCGCTTTGGTGGCATCATTTCTTTCTTTTGTGGAGTACAGTATACGGACAGACTCGTTACAGCATACCAGAGGAATTGAAACAAGGCTCTGTGGTAGGAAATCTTGCAAAAGATCTGGGTTTGGGACTATCAGACATTTTTGACCGTAAGCTCCGTGTCGCCTCTGAGGCTGGTAAGCAGTATTTCAGTGTGGATGCGGGGAAGGGCGAGCTGGTGGTGAATGACAGACTAGACAGGGAGGTTTTATGTGGACAAAGCGCCAGCTGTGTGTTGCCTTTACAGGTTGTAATAGAGAATCCACTACACCTTTATCGTATAGAGGTGGAAATAAGAGACGTTAATGACAATGCACCAAATTTTCTCAGCAAAGAAAAACATTTAAAAATTGCGGAGCTGACAGCGGTGGGTGCGCGCTACCCTTTGGAGACGGCACAAGACCTCGATGTAGGTAGTAATTCGCTAAAATCGTACAGTCTTAGCAAAGATGAATGTTTTAGCTTAAAAATTAAAGAACTGGCGAATGGAAGAAAAGTACCTGAGCTTGTATTGGAAAAACCGCTTGACAGAGAAAAACAAAATATCCATCAATTACTGTTAATAGCATTAGACGGGGGCAATCCTGTCAAAACGGGAACATCAAAGATCACAGTAACCGTTCTAGACAACAACGACAATGTCCCTGTTTTCAAAAAACCGTTATATAAAATTACTGTGCCTGAAAGCAGTCAAAGTGGCTTCATGCTAGCAAAGGTAGAAGCAACAGACCCAGACGAGGGTGTAAATGGAGAAATTGAATATTCATTTGCTGACCATACACCAGAGACACTGCGGTCAATTTTCCAGATCAACTCGGCAACAGGGGAAATTTTCCTTATAGGAAAATTAGATTATGAAAACTTTGCAACTCATGAATTAGATATTAGTGCAAAAGATAAAGGAATTCCTGAAATGGAAGGCCATTGTCGTGTACAGGTGGAGGTCATAGACATAAATGATAATGCTCCAGAAATTGTTCTGACTTCAAAACCGAGCCCAGTACCAGAAGATGCACCCAGTGGCACAGTAGTAGCTTTGCTGACTGCTCGTGACCTTGACTCCGGTGACAATGGTAAAGTGACATTAAAGCTCCCAAAGGGCTCTCCTTTTAACCTGAAACCCTCTTTTTCTGATAATTATGCACTGGTCACTGGCAGTACTTTAGACCGGGAGACTTTCTCAGAGTATAATATCGAGATTACAGCCACTGACTCAGGCTCTCCCTCTCTGTCATCTAAGAAGACTATTAATGTCACTGTTATCGATGTAAACGACAACCCTCCTGTATTCACTCAGCAAACCTATAATGTGTATTTAAAAGAGAACGGAGTACCAGGCTCTATACTGTACTCAGTATCAGCATCTGACCTGGATTTTGGTGAAAACGCAAAGATCTCTTACTCTATTCTGGACTCTAAAGTGCAGGACGTTTCTGTCTCATCTTATGTTTACATTAACTCAGATAACGGCAGCATCTACAGCATGCACTCGTTTGACTATGAGAAACTGAAGGTGTTTCAGATTCAGGTTCAGGCAAAGGATCATGGCTCTCCGT
>VUQI01032855.1:9470-19885 GCA_015106735.1 Paratilapia polleni | reverse complement strand
AATTTTTTTTTCAAAAAAAAAAATTTTTAAAAGTTTTTTTTTTTTTTTTTTTTTTTTAGGCAAGAATGTAATCTTCAAATATCTGGTCAGTTTGTCAATATAGAGCGTTTTTGCAAAAGTGCTCTGACGTTTTCGGAGATGTCAGGCCCCAACTAACAGCCAGGTGGCCTTGCCAGCTATCAGCTGACCGGACAGTCAGACCTCATGATACCCGCCCATAGACAGTAAAAAACATGGATGTAGCTGCCTAAATCCCTGCATTCTGAAGGCCACCAGATTAGACTTCTGGTCCTATAGAAGTCTATGGGAAAAAGGCTTTCTTTCTTGACCTCTGTAAACAATTTGCTGCTGAGTTTGTGGTCTTCGTCACTCATTTTGGGTCAAACCGAATGAAAACTGTTTCTGTTTTGTAAATCTTGGTCATACCAATTTTCAAATAGGAGAGTTGGTCCTGTTATTTTCCACTCATTCATTGGCTAACGACTCGTCGGTCACAAGCCGTTAGCCAATGAGCAAGCGGTTTCTCAGTCAGACCAGCCCCCTTCTCGTCACATCTGGTTTCTTGCAACCATGAGGGCGGAAACGCTCATCTTGAGGCTTCAAAACGGGACTTCAGAGACCAACAGGTGAAGTCACGGCAGCTGCGTCCATCTTTTATGCCACCGAGAACAGCCTACACCTGGCACTCTGTTTTCAA
Source organism: Paratilapia polleni (assembly GCA_015106735.1). Classification (NCBI taxonomy): domain Eukaryota; kingdom Metazoa; phylum Chordata; class Actinopteri; order Cichliformes; family Cichlidae; genus Paratilapia; species Paratilapia polleni. Next base: position 19,188 of record VUQI01032855.1, on the reverse strand, counting down.
AATCCCCGCTGACCCTCACTTCTCAGTGGAGATTAAACATGGGATATAATTCCCGTTATATCTAACGGGTGATGTTTGGTTTTGTCCGTTTGGCCGACGGTAACTTGAGGTTTAAACAAAAAGGCATGAGACTGGAGTAAAATTCATCCACCAACTTGTGGTCTTTATTATGAGCACAAGAGTTCACCAACACCAACACCAACACACACCCCAAAGCAACTGGCTTCCTTTTATACTCTACCTGCCTCAGATGAGTAACTGGAATGACCCAAGTCTGGGGGTAGCAAAACCAAATGAAAAACTAAATAGCCACATAAACCAACACCAAACCAAAATATAACACAAAGAATAAATATTTACATATATACAAATTCCTATAAATAATTCAATAACATATATGCTTTAATCGATTGCATATATTAGAAACACCTTAACTTAAACTCTCCTAACCTGGCACTTTGGTTTGCCCCAGGGGCTCATAAGCAGGTGACTGAGCGCTTTTTGCTCCACATCCTGCTGAGGAGACAGCCAAAAGGGGAGTACTAACAAATTTTCTTGATGTGTTTATGGTCTCACTTGCTAGTATCAAGTCTGTAATACAATATGTTCATTTTTTTTAAATCATGTGTTCTCCAATATTAGGTCTCATAGCATTCTCTACACCAGCCTTTGGGAAGATTTAAATGTTACCTGTGGGTTAACTCTTCAAATGTATTTTTATGTATTGCAAAGCATGGGTTTACCCTGGGCAAGTGTGTCAGGACTGTGATCTCTGCCCTGTTTTTTCCCCCTTTCCCTGTCTCCTGTCATGTATCACACACCCATGAGGTGTCCTTGCATCCCTCCCAATTGTTTTTATGTTTCTCATTGCCTGAATCAGCTCTATGTGTAAACATACCTGACCTCTTTAACTTTCACTAGTTGTTTTCTGCAGTGAAAATAACAAATTAAAACTGCTCCCTTTATATACTTGTACTTTTTATATGTAACAAAAGTAACTGGACAAGCTAACATAATTTTAAATATAAGGACTGTTTTTAATGCTTGGATGAAAATCCTTTGCAGTCAATAAAAGCCTGAAGTCTAGAACCCATGGACGTCACCAAATGTTGTTTCCTCCCTTGAGATACTCTGCCAGGCCTTTACTGCAGCCACCTTTATTTGCTGCTTGTTTGTGGTTCTCTCTGAATTCAGTTTTGTCTTCAGTAACTGAAAAGCATGCTCTGTTGAGTTGAAATCTGTGTGTATTTTTTAATCAGTCTGTTGGTTAATCAGTAATATTTAATATATTGGTGCACGGTTCTTTACCATCTTCTTCCAAATCAATCCAGTGTTTATGACCTTTCAAAATAATTTCACATTAATGGGCCTTTTATAGCTGAGCATCTTGCCAGAGTGCTAATCAAGTTGCATATATATTTTAAAAGAACACAGGTAATTATGTGCTACAATCATTGTAAATATTATTCATACGGGGAAAAAGGCAGTAAAGTAGACAACGAAGCCGAGCTGACATCATCAAGTATGCTGCTGTTTCACTGTGAGCTGTGTCCTCCCGTCCTCAGATGTCTGGACTCCTGAGTCTACTCGCCAAGTACGAACCAGCAAGTATGCAAGTACAAACTCTGTGTACTTGGTATGGAGAAACGCCCACTGAAAGAATCAAATCCAGACCAAAGCAATAGTTTTGAATAGATCAGCGTTAGCCCTACCCTCTAACTCTGATGGGTGAGGTTGACAGATAAAATAAATTTGTTGTCTTTTGTATGTATGCTGTTATAACAATTCAATTTCCCTCCAGGCATTAATAAAGTTTCTCTGATCTGATTGACATTGCCCATTTGTTTTTATACTTGGCATGTTGAAGCCTCAACTTCAGCATTTGGCTGCCACCATGTTAGCTTTTTGGAGGCAGAAGTTGCCATATTTGGACAAGAAGATGAAGTGCTAATTTATATGCTAATGCTAGTTAGCTTGGTTAGTAAGCTGTCTCCATAAACTGCAGGAGTACAGCACACAGACACACATAGCGGCTAATTAGTGCTAAGCTATGGGTTAACTCTTTAAATGTATTATATGTATTGCAATGTATGGGTTTCCCCTGGGCAAATGTGTTGGGACTGTGATCTCTGCCTTGAATTTTTCCCCATTTCACCCCTGTCTCCTGTCATGTATCACAGACCCATGAGGTATCCTTGGATTCCTCCCAATTTTTTTTTTTTTTGTTTCACCTTCTCTGAATCAGCTCTGTGTGTAAACAGACCTGATCTCTTTCACTTTCACTAGTTGTTTTCCTGCAGTGAAAATGACAAATGCCGACAACTGCTCCCTTTATAGACTTGTACTTAAGTATATGGTACATTGCACCATGTAATCTTCTTGGCTACTCTTAAAAATATTATCTACTAATGCATAGGCAGATTGTAAATATATACAATTTGAATTAACATCCAAACCTTTAATCTAGTCAGGCTATTTGTTCACAAATGAGCCAATGAAAAACTTTAGCTGCAAACAAGAAAGTCTCACAGAGAATATTTGTTTTTAGAGGCTGAGTGTGTTTGTTTTATTAGACTGTATATAAATGATGGGCATACAGTTAGATCCATAGGATGTTGGACAAAGACACCGTTTGTTTTGTTTTGCTTTTGCTTTTTTGTTGTTTTTTGTTTTGCCTCTGTACACCACCACAATGGATTAAAAAATTCAAGATGTGATTGAAGTGCAGACTTTCAGCTTTAATTCAAGAGGTATGACAAAGGTATTACATTAAATCCTTTTGCAGTAAAAAAAAAAAAAGACAGGATTCTAAATTGCATCAGTAAATATAAATTACTGTACAAATTATGGCCTGGTAATGCATTTTTGTATTTATAATTATTTTATTTTTATTTTATTTTTGTGGTGGCCATTAAAAAAAGAGAGAAAAAAGAAAAAAAAAAAGTGGTGGTCATAGTGTCCAGTTTTTAAATGAGAGAGCATTTAACATGCACTATTTTGCATGTTTTCACACTTTTCTAACATTTTCAACAACTCTGGTTAAAATTACAACTAATTTGCTGTACAATAAAAATTGTAGATATAATATTATGTTCCACTTTCACTGGATGTTTGTTGAATGATTCTCAGTCATCCAGATCATGGTATATCTAAGTGTTGAAACAAAGACAAGCTGTATACTGGCTACTATTGGAGACACATGATACTAATCCTTGGAAAATAGGTGGAAGTCAGGCAGTGATCAGGCACGTGCATACTGTCTGGTCTGGTTGAAATGCTGACAGAAAGTGCCCTGTTGTCCTGTTCTTCACCAGGGAGGGTGCTCACACACACACAAATCTTTAAGTTAGTGTACTAATATAATAAAATATATGATTTTTGTTGTTGTTGTAGTAATGTTTGTGGGATCAAAAAATTGTGTTTTTAATGGGTTTCAGTGGGGACATTTTTGGCCTTAACATGCTCGCTGTTCATAGACACACAAGGGTTAATTTGAATGTTGCTGTTGGACTTTATTCCCTGCAGCAGACCTTAAATTTGCTTGCTGTTGCAGTTCATGAACATAATTTCACTTGCTGCTTGACTTGAGGTTTAAGGACCTTTTTTCGACTCATTTTTCTAAACTGCTTCACCTGTGCCAGTCCTTGAGAATGCAAGTACCAAGAATAGTTGTTTAACCCCTTGTTGCCTGAATTTATTTACATCCATCCATCCATCCATTTTCTTCCCCTTATCCTGTTCAGGGTCGTGGGTGGGGACTGGAGCCTATCTCAGCTGTCATAGGGTGAGAGGCGGGCTACACCCTGGACAGGTCGCCAGTCTGTCGCAGGGCTAACACAGAGAGACAGACAACCATTCACATTCACACCTATGGCCAATTTAGAATCACCAATTAACCTAACCCCACTAACTGCATGTCTTTGGACTGTGGGAGGAAGCCACGCAGACTCCACACAGAAAGGCCCTGGCCAGATGGTGGATTCGAACTCAGAACCTTCTTGCTGTGAGGCAACAGTGCTAACCACCATGCCACCGTGCTGTCCAATTTATTTACAGTTATATAAAAAAATGTATTATTTGTGTTTTTGCTGTCAAACAGTCAGCCACCTCAGCTGCATTCAGGCCAGAAGCATTTTGAAGCTAATTTGCGACAGTCATCCATAAAGGGTTAAATTATGTTATTTTTATTTATTAATTTCTACACATAATCTCATTTTGGGGGGGTTGTGAGAATTTAGGTTATCTTGCCAACCGCCAGAACTGCCAATGAGCCAATGGGACTGAAAGCACATGAACTCAGTGAATAAGAAGTGTGGCCCAATACGTCCATATAGTGTAAGATAAATCTTCTTGGCTATGAAGGTAGGAAATCATCATGCTTCATTTTTATGTAATATCAGACCAATTTTGAGCAGAATTTCTCATCCCACACATAATTCCATCACTCAGTTGTATCTGTGAACCTTGAACATTGCATGAATCTTGCTGACTCAATAGCTGTAAAGTGCATTAACATCAGCACAAAAACAGTGCACTGGGAGCTTCATGGCATGGGTTTCCATGGCTGAGCAGCTCCTGTAGGTGTAATGTGTAGGTGGCCCAGTACTTTTCTAGTGTATCTGTGGGGGGGGAAAAAGTATGTGAACCTTTACAAACCTCTATGGAATCAGAATCAGGTGTTTTCATTGATGAGATAACACTGAAGTGTGAGTGGGATCCCTGTTTTTACTTTTAAGGTTTTAGTTTTAATTTCAGGCCTGGATAATGATGCCTCCTACCTACTGGAGGTTGATCTTCACTTGGCTGAATGTTGTGAAAGGGGTTTGTCTTTACCTGAAAGGATTGAGTGAACAGTTGTCTTCTGTGGAAATTCAGGCCTTTTTATGTCACACAAGTCAACAGCATTTTAGTTTTTTTCCAAAACCTTTCACGTGGCCACTACTGATGTTCCTGCTGTCTCTCTGATGGACTTGTCTTATTTGCAGCCAGAGGATGGCCTGTTTCACTTAGAGATAAATGAGAAGTCCTTTAACCACACATTGTTGGTTCACTGCGACAGCTTCTAAATGGAAATGTCACACTTGGATCATCTCCAGACCTAATTATTAATGAATGAAGAAATAATGGAGAAATGACACAAAAAAACACAAAACCATATTTAAGCCCTTCAAAATAGTGGCTGTAGCACTGTGATTCCTTTTCTGGTTAAATACTATATTTTTGTTGGACCCCTTAAATTAAAACTGAGAGTTTGCAAATTAATCTCATATTCATTCCATAACTGTCTCTTATACATGTTTAGTACAGAGATGAAATTGCAACAAATGAGTCACTGTTCAAAAATAGATGATTCTAACTGAATATCATCCTTTCTCTGTCTTTCAGTCTCTTTGACTTCAGCCATACTCTCCTCTTCAACCCTGCCCCCTCTCTACCTGGGCCTCCTCCTCTTTCTGTTGTACAACTCCCCTGTTCTCTCCTGTCAGACTGGGTCCCGGAACCAGTGTGAGTCTGCTCCCTTTGTAGCAGGTCACAATCTGGCTGGGGAGGGATTTAATGTGGTCACCCTGAGTCGAACAGGAGCCTACGTGGTTGATGTGAGGACCTACCTCACTCCAGATGGCACCTGTACTCTCTGCTCCAATCCCCTTCAAGGCAACAGGCTGCAGAAAGTAAATAGATTGTGCTTAGCAGCAAACAATAGCACATACCTTATGAGTACATGTTAATCATAGTGTTCTGTCTTTTATTTTTCAGCTGCCGGTCTCTGGAGAGGACTGGCGTGCAATCAGCCAATGGAGTGCAGATATCTCTGAAAGTTTACACAACTCTGTTAGGTATAGTATTATATAGTATTATAATTACTGAAAAGGTTATAGCACCCAGGTATTTTTTTGTAATATATCAAAGTACACAGATCTGGCATCCAAGTGAGGGTTAAATGTTGTGTTTGCCGTACTAAAACAAATTGTAATTTTCATTGGATAGCTCAGTTTTTTGGTCCACAAATTTAGCTGCCCACTCATTGTCTAAAAAGCCTCATCTAAAATTTCATCTTTCTGTCTTGTGGAAAAAAGGGGCAACTTGGAGAAGCATTTATCAAGCATTTAATAAGAAGTTTGATTCATGTAACAATATTGTTTTGTAACCTAAATTGTTTGTATGATTTTAATACAGCATTATAGCTAAAAATTCCATTAACATTTTCTGTTCATTTGCAAATACAAATATTAATAAACTGTTTAAAAAATCAGGAAAATCTCCTTTGAAATCAAGAAGTGAAATTAACACTGATTCTTTCCTTTAAATTGTATCCACAGCAAACTGATGAACGCATACTGTCGGGTCCGAGGGCTGAGGTAGGACTCACACACCGGACAGGGGAGAGACAGGGACAAAAAAGGAGACACAGGGAGAGCAGGCAGGCCAGGGGTCGCCTGACTGTTGGGGTTTTTGTCTAATATTGTAGGGTTTGAAGCCTACAATATAAAGTGCCTTGAGATGACAGTTGTTGTGAATTGGCGCTATATAAATAAAATTTAATTGAATTTCAGAATCTTATCACTATGATGAAACTTTGCTTGTTGATTTTGCTTCCTGGCTTCTTCCACCCTAAATCCAATATGATGTAGTAAAATGAAATCCTTAACCTGAGCAAAACAGCTGATATGATTAAAATTTGAAGCCTCTTGCTGTCTAATTAATATAGCTATATATTCCATGTCTCATTATATTTGATTTCACACTCCAGTACTTAAAAGTATCCTTATATTAAATTAACTTTTTATGTAATTTGACTGGGACTCCATGGCAAACGAGATATAGTATGCCAACAAAGGAGCCTAGAAAATAAAGAAGTGTTTATAATTGATACTTGTAGGCTATGGTTAAACATCAAACTCCTCATTATTTTTTCTATTAGGTTGGTCTAAATTTGGAAAGGTTTACATCTGTTAACCTGGAAGTGGGAGGAACACGCGCCAAAGCCCATAATTTTGCTACACAAAGGACCAGAGAGGACCGCTACACCTTCAGCATGCATGGCGTCACCTGCAGCCATTATAGGTAGGCTGTGAACACACCAGAATGATCACATAAGTTTAAAATGTGTTGCATGATTATTGTTATTATATAATTTCCATTAAGATAATTTCCTAATCTGTCTCTTTGTGTCTAGATACTGTGTAGCAACCAGACCACCCCTCAGCTCAGAGTTCAGAAGGACTTTGGCCAGTCTACCAAGTTACTACAACTCCTACACCAGAGCTCAGTACAAGGACTTCATACATACCTCCGGCACACACTACATCCGCCAGGTTAAAACACACACACAAACATACACACACCATGTTCATTTCCTTATTTCACCAAAAAGCACAACTTTTTATTAAATTACAACACGTTGTATTTCTTTGCAGGTTTACCTTGGAGGTTGACTGAGGCAAGTCACAGCTACACGAACCTGTTTGTCCACACTGAATGGGCTCTCCCCTGATCAGGTACATGAAGAAGTTGTGCCTGCACACAGTCACCCACTGCATATTTCTACACACACACTCCATTTACAGACATTATATGACATTGCACTGCCATGAAAGACAGAAGTGAGGTGAGGTGTACCCAAATAAACAATGATGGCAGTGATAGCAGTTTTATGTCAAATCTCATAAACTAATGTTTGTTGTTGTTGTTATTCAAATTTATTTTATAGATCCTGGGTTTTTTTTATCCAATAAATAAAGCCAACTATGAATAATGGTGCACACTGAAAACAATAATAATAATGATAAATAATATTAAATTTTATGTCTACAAATATCACTTGTCTTGATAAACTGGATGTTTTTTTACATCTTATTCTGGATGCATCTTTTTTTAATAGATCCTTTTTTAATTAAAAGAGATATTCCCTCATTTGATGTACTGCATGATGAAGGAAAGTACTGTATCACATGCCATTCCAAAATCTCCTTTAAATTAAACTAGGTTGAGATCTAGTAATGACAAAAGCATCATTGTTATACTCATCTAACCATTAGTCACTGTATAGTTTGTAATGTCTCTGTACTCATTTATTCAGATTTCTTTTTTAATTTCTATCTGTGGATACATAATGTAGGTGATTTCACTCCTGTCTTCTTCTATTAGCATGCTTAATAATACACTGAGTCCTCACTTTTCTTGGTGTGAAGGTCTACAATCATAAGCATATATCTCAGACTATAGCGTCTGTATAGAGTTAATGCCAATGATAGACATTAAATGTAAATGACATCCTGTTTTCCCTTCCTGTCCTCCAGGTTCACTCCTGTTTATCGAACGGTGTTTCTGTTGGCATGGGGAAGGTCAGGCTATCCAATGTCAGGTCATCTTGCAACAAGGTTCTACAAAACCAGGATGGCTCCACTATGTACAGTTTCCATCAACACTACACAGAGGTGGTAGGAGGCAGTGGTTGGTTGGGGGACTTTTCGCTCACCCATAATGACTCCCTGGGCTTTGCAAATTGGCTGAACACCCTGAAGGATCGCCCTGATATTGTTTCATACTCCCTTCAGCCAATGTATGGGCTGATGCCAACAGAGACACAAAAGACAGGGATGAAGGCTGCCATAGAGCAGTACTTAGAAGAGAACAGCATGAGTGACTCACAAAGACGACAACGATGTGGAGGGAACACTCCTAACCTGGATTCCAACTGCTGTCCTAGACAATTCAGGAAGGGAACACTGAAGGTGACCATGATCCGAGCCTGGGATCTGGCAGGAAATCATTTTGGCACATCTAACATGTGAGTAGAGTGAGGTCTGCTTTAACACATATTCTCTTGATGTACCAGGAAATCTTGAGTTGATTCCTGAGTAAAAAGGTGATTTAAGTCTTTGAACAGTCTACACTTCACCCACACAGTCCAGACAGTCTAGGGGTTAATTAAGACCCAGCTTGTGTTAAGGCAGTTTTACACCACCCAAGACTCTCACCTCCTCATCCACAGCCTCTTTGATGACCACCTTGATAGCCCTTTGCTTACACCCTGCAGATGGGCCAGCCTTCACAACTTCTGCATCCCACTTCAATGGGCTCACACCTCGCTTGCCACCCAGTCAAAATTCTTCCCCTCATTGACCTCCTCAATGCAGTCCTCCCAGGAGACACTGGGTTGTAAGAGAATGATCTGCTTGGAGGCTCCTGTGATCAGCACCATGTTTGGCCTTAGTGTTGTGTGGCAGCTGTTTCCTGGAACTGGATTTGAATCCTTGGGTCTGTGCCATTGCTAGTAGGTCAGAGGAGGTGGTGTAGGTAACTAATATTTTTTCCTCAACCCTGATAAAAGGATGGGTGGATGCGCTTCCAGTGGCCCCCTCTTTAATTCACTTCCTCTGCTACTCTGCCCTCCTCAGGTTTGTGAGCTTCTTCCACAGGATGCTACGCAACTTAATAAGAAATCCCATCTCTTCCATCACCACCACTTAAAGCAGTAATAGTGATTCATCTTTTGTTATTTTTTTTCTCCTACATACAGCTATGTCACAATGCAGTGTGGTTCCATCCGTCATAAGACCGATGTGATCCACTCAGAAAACCCAAGGTACACTGATTATTATTTTGGCGAGGTCAGTATACCATTTCTTCTCAGAGAAATAAAAAAAAAAAAAAAAAAAAATGGATTTAAATTTTTTTTTTTTTATAATTAATTTTTTTTTTTTTTAATTTTTTT
>VUQI01032853.1:0-11050 GCA_015106735.1 Paratilapia polleni | reverse complement strand
ATTTCTAAGATTTTTAGGGCCAAGTACAATAACCTCAGTTTTATCTGAATTTAGAAGTAGGAAATTAGAGGTCATCCAGGCCTTTATATCTTTAAGACATGCCTGTAGTTTAGGTAATTGGTGTTTGTCATCTGGCTTCATTGATAAATACAGCTGGGTATCATCTGCATAGCAATGAAAATGTATGCTATGTTTTCTAATAATACTGCCTAAGGGAAGCATGTATGTAAATAGAATTGGTCCCAGCACAGAACCCTGAGGAACTCCATAATTAACTTTAGAGTGTGACGAAGACTCCCCATTTACATGAACAAATTGGAGTCTATTCGATTAATATGATTGAAATCACTGCAGCCCAATTCCTTTGATATCCAAGGTGTGTTCTAATCTCTGTAGTAAAACATTGTGGTCAGTGGTATTGAATGCTGCACTGAGGTCTAACAGGACAAGCACAGAGAGGAGTCCACTGTCAGAGGCCATAAGAAGGTCATTAGTAACCTTCACTAGAGCTGTTTCTGTGCTGTGATGAATTCTGAAGCCTGACTGAAACTCTTCAAATAAACCATTCAATTTTGGCCCACTCTTCTTTCCAACATTGCTTCACTTCATTGAGGTTTGTGGGCATTTGTTTATGCACAGCTCTCTTAAGATCCCATCACAGCATTTCAATTGAGTTGAGGTCTGGACTTTGGGCCATTGCAACACCTTGACTCTTTTGATTTTCAGCCATTCTGTTATAGATTTGCTGCTGTTTGTCAGTCTTGTTGCATGACCCAGGCTTTAGCTGTCAGACAGATGGCTTCACATTTGACTCATGGTGAATTCAGTGACTGCAAGGTCCCCAGGTCCTGTGGCTACAAAACAACCCCAAATCATCAGCTCTTCACCACCATTGTGACAGTTGGTATGAGGTGTTTGTGCTGATATGCTGCCTTGAGGCGATTATTGTTGTTGTGAATTGGCGCTATATAAATAAAATTGAATTGAAAAAATTGAAATTGATTATGCTGTGTTTGTTTTTCTCCAAACGTGGTGCTGTGCATTATGGCCAAACATCTCCATTTTGGTCTCATCCATCCAAAGGACAATGTTTCAGAAGTCTTGTGGTTTGTTCAGATGCAGCTTTGCAAACCTAAGTCTTGCTGCCATGTTCTTTTTAGGGAGAAGAGACTTTCTCCTGGCAACTCTTCCAAACAAGCCATACTTGTTCAGTCTTTTTCTGTCATGAACTTTAACATTTAACATGCTAACTGAGGCCTGTAGAGTCTGTGATGCAGCTCTTGGGCTTTTTGCAGTTTCTCTGAGCATTGCACCTCTGACCTTGAGGTGAAGTTGCTGGGACATCCACTCCTGGGAAGACTGGCAACTGTCTTTAATGTTTTGCACTTGTCAGTAATCTTTCTTACTGTAGAATGGTGGACTTCACATTCTTTGGAAACTGCCTTATAACCATTCCCAGATTGATAGGCAGCAACAATTGCATCTTAAGATCATTGCTGATCTTAAGATGCAACACACATCTGAATGCTCCAGACCAACAAATTGCCAAAACATCTGCTTTTACAGAGGTGGTCACACTTGCTGATGATCAGTTAATCAAGTGCATCTGATTAGCAGCACCTGGCTGCTACTCATCCTTTTAATTCTTATGTAAGTAGTAAGATGTACTTAGTTTTTCATACGCTGCTTTTGCATTTTTGGCTTATCCATTCATCCATTCATTTTTTGTCACTTGTCCAGATTACAGGGGCAGCAGTGTAAGCAGAGACTCCCAGACGTCCCTCTTTCCAGCAACTTCTTCCAGCTCTTTTGGGGGGACAACAAGGTGTTCCCAATCCAGCCAAGAGATGTAATCTCTTGAGCATCCTGGGTCTGCCCTAGGGCCTCCTCCCAGTAGGGCATGGCTAAAACACCTCCGCTGGGAGGCACCCAAGAGGGATCCTGCTCAGATACCTGAACAAGCTCAACTGGCCCCTTTCAATGTGGAGGAGTAGCGGCTCTACTCCGAGCTCCTCCCGATTGACCATGCTCCTCACCCCATCTCTAAGGGTAAGCCCAAACACCCTTCAGAGGAAGCTCTTTCCAGTGCTTGTGTTCATGATCTCATTCTTTCAGTCACTACTCACAGCTTGTGGCCTTAGCTCAGGGTAGGAACATAGATCGACCAGTAAATCAACTTTCATGCTCAGGTCTCTTTTCACTACAACAGACCAGTAAACCGTCCACATCACTGCAGATGCAGCACCAATCCATCAGTCTCCTGCTCCACTCTCCCCTCACTCATCAACCAGAACCCCAGATACTTCAATTCCACTACATCAGGCAGGCCTTTCCTACCAATCACACCCATCCAGGTCACACTGTCATTGCCCATGTGAGTGTTGAAGTACACCAGTAGGACAATGGAGTCCCCAGCTGGGGCACCTTCCAACACCCCACCCAGGGACTCCAAGAAGGTCAGGTGCTCTGAGCTATCATTCTGTGGACATATTATTTTCTGTTCCCTGACCCGAAGGTGCAGAGAAGCAACCTCCGAACACACAGGCACCAAACTGGGGAGATATAAGTATACCCACCCCTTCTCGCTGCCTCTTGTGTTGGGCAACTCGGCAGAAACAGAACAGAGTCCATTTAACACGGTCTCCAGGAGACTGGTTATAGAGCCTGAGCTGTACATTGAAGTAAGCCCGGCTATCTTTCAACCTCACACTAGCTCAGGTTCCTTCCCTGCTTGAGAGGTGACATACCACGTCCCAAAGAGCCAGTTTCAGCAACCGAGGATCAGACTGCTAAGGCCTCCGCCTTTGACCACCACCCGATCCACACTGCACCAGACCCCCACGGCCAGAATTACAGTGCTATTTGTTAAAGTACCAGAGTGCATTGGTCAGGCACACGCACGTAAGCTTGAGTTGCTGTTTCTAAAGCTTTTTCACCACAGTAGCAAGTTTACATACATTATTCAAGTGTAACTGAGCAAAAGTGATCAAATGTCAGACTGAATTGTGTATTGAAGTTACACAGTAACTGTGTCACATGAGTAAATGTGCATATCACTGTTGTTTTGGTTTTTTTTTTTTTTTTGGTATGCCATATAATGCATTAAAATCAGTATTATAGATACACTGTAAGATTCAGTCACTAATCTAAGACACTCAGTTCCATCAGACATTTCAACGTTGTATATTACAGATCTGAGAGAAGAAGACAGACAAACTACATGAAAATGGTTTGTGGTGTTGAAGAGCTGTATGACTGCACTAGTGTTCATTATGGACCAATTTCAATATTTTGACAAAAAATCTGAAACACTGCAAATCCATTGACTCACTTTAAAAAATATCTTGATTGCCTGCGTATGTCTTGCATTATTGCTCCCCTGCAGGGTCTGAAAGGGAAACGCCTACAAATGTATATTTAATGACGTCAACTGCATAAATAACTGTGTCCACGGGCAAGATTTGCTAAAGCTCTACACCACAACACCCTCTTTAGGCATTAAAACGCTGCGGTCAGGATTTAATAAACAGGCAAAGTGTCAGTTTTGTGACTGGAAGGGGTGGACACAGCAGGTATTTTGGTGGCTGGCCTTATTGTATATGTATTTGTAGGAGTTTCTATTTCGTAGCACAAAATCTTATGAGGAGAATATTTAAACGAATCATACAAATGTGATTTATCAAAATTTGCAGCACGCAATTGAACGCTAAATTTAACACCCCAAAAAAAAAACATGTTTTATTTTGGTTGTGGGGTTTGTGATAGCTCGAGTGTTCATTTATTGGAAGTAAAAGAGGGAAATGTTATTAGAAAGAGTGTGTAACTGACGCTTTGGGTGGATGGCTCAAAGCTGTGAGTGCCATGCTAAAACTTTGGCACTGTCCTGTAACTCTTCACTCAGTCCTCACCCTGCATGTTTAGACTGGGTCCCTTTTTGCTCCTCAGTAATAATACTTGTATTTTATTGAAACCGAGCAGTACTGAACTGAACTGTGTTTCAGGTTTTTAGTCATATTTCTACATGGAAATCGGTCCATAATTAAAACATCTCTGCACGTCTCAGCAGTGAGATTTTCATGTAGTTCTTTTTTTTTTACTGTCATCTGTAATCCATTAAAACATCTTTTATACACTAACTCTTTCAATACTAAACAGTAATAATAACATCTGGATTTTTCTGAAAGGCGATGATGCATTAATATTTCATCTTTACTACACCAGCTGTTTCAGCTCTGGTATTAAAAACCCTTTCCTGCACGTTTTCACTTTGGAAAACTACACACCCTGCTCTCTAAAACATTAATTAAGAATTAATAATACAGTCATTAATGTCAAATAGGCTACTTAGAAATTCTAAATTGATCTGTTGGTCACAATTTGTTGTAAACACTTATTATGAGGGAATTCTTCGCTGGGTGATAAATGACTTGAACTGTACTGTGAAGGCACAAAATATGAACAGTTTTTAAGGGTTCACGCATGACCAAAACTTGCTTCCTGCTTTCAAACCCAGCTGTCAACAGCCTGAGCTAATGCTGAAGGTGGGAAATCCTGGCAGCACTCAGGCAAAACTGACATATTGTTTCAGGAGACCACAAATACAAAGCTACAAAACTTTCCAGTTTACACAGATTTATTCTGAAATGTTTTTGCCTTTTGTACCAAAACACACAGTTTGAAAAGGATATGTAACAGTAATTACAAGATTTTACTGACAAACTATAGGAAACATTTAATGCAGAACAGCTGTCACCCTGAACTGCTGGCTTGGTTACTCAGGATAAATGGCTAAAGGGAGAAACTGCTCAGTCAATGTCCACATGTTTCACACAAATTAGGTCCATCTATGACAGGAATAATTAAACAGGTAATTTGGTCACCTTCCCGTCACAGAATCACTTTAAACCTGCTTTGGGGGGAAGAGGCCTCACTGATTATACATCTGAACACTTTTCATAACTAGATTATCCACTTGAGGGAGGCAGAAAACTATGAATAAATGTTAAATGTTAGTGGAATTTGTCATCCCTGCTCTACACCAAATGTGTATTCATTTTTCTCTCAGTGGCTCTTGTTGTGTGCTCTTTGGAAACCAAGCCTGCAGTTCACACACTATTCAGGGACTCTGAATCTGATGAGTGGTTAAGAAAATGGATGGATGACTAAATTACTGACACATAGAAAAAAAATCGTTGTTTCTCAGTGACAGATCTGTACATCACATATGGTTTAAACATATGGTTCAAAGACCACTGGACACTGTCACATCTAATAACTTCTATTTTTAATGTTTCTGGCTATAATAAACAGAACTATTTTGGTGATTTTTTTTTTTTTTGTCAATAAAAAATGGCCAAAAATGTCTGTTAAAAATATATTATACAGCACCCCCTAGAGGAGCAATTACACAAAATGTTGTATGTTAAATCACACACTCATTGTGGACAAGTATCTAAATTTCAAAGGTCATCAGGTTAAGGTCAAGGTTCGGATAAAGTGATTGGTCCAAATAACCCTCAGGTATCATAAAACATATTCTTTCTGCAACCAAAAACGATACAACATTAAGCATAAGTAAAATATCTATTAACAGAAGAACTGAAAACAAAAAGTAGTTTTCATCATATTTATACTATTGTTTCTCTTTCCAGAAAAACCTTGGACAGAAAAGGGGCAAGGCCTAAATTAACAGATACAAACCCATCTGAGCAACATGTGGAGATAAAATATTAGAAAGACTGATGATTCATTATTGCATACATTGTTACTGTGGCACCCCCTAATGGTCACAGATACAGATTTAATATGGAACATGATTATCTTACTACCAAAACTGCATAATCACATGAATTTTTGGTGCCATTTCAAACTCTGTAAACTCAGCCTGCTGTTATTTGTTCACTGAAAAGTCAATAAATTGTTGTCATGTTACTTTTGATTGCAGCTGAGTAAATCATGACTTGTCAGTTGCGCTGACAAAGGAAGAATTATTTTAATTTTTACAGGATCGGGTTTCTGCAAATTGTTTTGTGAATTTTTAAATGAAACATCCATCCATCCATCCAACGTTGAGTAGTGCTGGGAACAGGCTAACCAGGGTATTAAAGATCTCCTTCTCCCTAGCTATCCAGTTCTCCTTGGGGGATCCTAAGGTGTTCCCATGCCAGAGGAGATATATAACTTTCCAGCAGGTTCTGAGTCTGCCCCAGGGTCCCCTCCCAGTTTGGCAGAAACCTTCCAAAGGGAGGCACCCAGGAGCAAAAGTTTTACTCCTCACCTTATCTCTATGGCTAAGCCCAGCCATCCTAATTCATTTCACCTTCTTGTATTCATAACTCGTCTCTCTCTTCAGCATGACAGTCCTGTACAATGCCTGCATTACTGCTGGGCCACCCAAAACTGGCCTCAGTCTTGGAAATCCTGACTCTCATCCCAGCTGTTTCACACCCAGCTGCAAACCGCTGTAGTGCATGCTGAAGGTCACACTCCCATGAAGCCAACAAAATCACATCTGCAAAAAGCAGGGGTGTTATTCTGAGTTTCCCAAAACAGACACCCTCCGCACCCAGGCCAAGCCTTGAGATCATGTCCATGAATATCACAACCAGGACTGAAGACACAGGGCAACCCTGGTGAAGTCCAACACCTACTGAAAACATGCTTGACTTTGTGCCAAGGACGTAGACACAGCTCACCTGATGGCCTGTACAATGGACAAGGAAATCCATTCTCCCATCGTACACCTCACAGGGACCCAGTCGTAAGCCTTCTGCAAGTCCATAAAACACATGGAGACTGAATGGTCAAACTCCCATGACCCCTCCAGAAGTCCCACAAGAGTGAAGATCTGGTCAGCTGTTCCATGGCCAGGACAGAATCCACATTGCTCCTCCTGAATCAGCCGGAGCCTCCTTTCCAGCACCCTGGAATAATTTTTTCCACAGAGGCTGAGCAGTCTGATACTCCAAGAATTGGAGCGCACTTTCTAGTCCCCTTTTTGGAAAATGGGAACCACCATTCCGGTCTGCCATTCACCAGCGACTCTCCCAGATCTTCATGTGACATTAAAGAGCCGTGTCTACTACCCCACTGACCTTTGCCAGTGTGGTTGGCAAGGCTGATTCCGAGTCTTCAGTCTCTGCCTCCTCCACTGAGGACATTTTGGTCAGGTTCAGTTCCTCAAAGTGCTCTTTTCATGACAATATCCCCATTCAGCAGCTCACCTCCACAACCGAACACGGCCTTAGCCAAGCCCCGCTTTCCTTTCCTTTCCTTTCCTTTCCTTTTCTGAGTCACTGGATGGCTTGCCAGAACTTCTTTTAGGCCAACCAAAAGTCCTCCAACATCTGAGTTTTTGCATCCATACATCCATCCCAGAGCTGCAGCCCTTTTGGCCCTGTGCTGCTTCAGGAGATCCCTGGGCCAACCAATTGCTGCAAACACATAACAGTATCATATTTTTACAACTTACCATGAAGCCCTAAGAATTTGTTTACGTTTCTCCAAGACCTCTTTTTTTTCTCTATTCACATTGCCCAGTGCAAATTCACATCAACTGACCTGGACATAGACATTGACTCTGTATGTATTCACTTCTCTTTGCATTTGATGTGAATGCCCCATAAAACTGTAATATCAGAATATGTCATTCTTATGTATTTTTAAAAAACATTTCTGCAAAATCTTGGCAATGAGGGGACAAAGAAAGTAGCTAACTGACACACACCAAAACTACTTTACCTTTTTTTTTTTAAATTGTTTTTTTCCAAGACATGGTTATGGTTAGGGCTCATTGGTAGGGTTAGGGTCAACACACGATGACTTGGACCTCAGAGGGTTAATCATATACTCTGCTGTTAACTAGCTGCTACCCAGAGCTTACATAGCAGAAAAGACAGAGCAGGATGAAGAACACCACCCTCAGTCAGGGAGGAACAAAAGTAATAACACCCCACATAAATTATGACCTGGGTCACAACATCCTCCCCCACTTAAGATCATGCATTTCTTCCCCCATTTAATGTGTGACTTAAGACGATGCACGAGATAAAGCATCAGATGGTGAATCTCAGTGTTAAAATCTTGCAGCAGAAAGGACCAGCGCATAAGATGCTGATTGTTACTGTGCATGACAAGGAAGACAGGAACACAAGGAAACTGTGGTTAAGGTTTGCAGAAGAACATCTCTGAGTGCACAACACAACAACCCAAGCCAGAAAAAGACACAAATACTACCCCAGGTTACTGCACAACCCTGTTACTGAATGTTTTTTGACACTGAAATAATATTTTTGAATGTCTTTTGAATATTTTGTTCCCTCTTTCTAAAATTAAACATGTTGCTGTTATATAAATTTGACTGCCATCAGTAAAGTTGGAGAAAAAGTCTCTGAGCTCCTTTCATTATCTAAAATATACGTGCCCTGCCATCACTCGCGGCATGAGGTTTTCCTGTTTCCTGTGCTCCATCTCAGGGCACATAGACAGAAGTAGGCTGCTTCCTCCTTTTCTTTCTCTTTCTTTTCTTTTGAAATTCAGACCACTCTGATCAATGGTACAGAGGGAAATTTAAGTTTATTAAAAGCCTAAGTGAAATAATCTCTTTGTACTTTATACAGTCACACTGAACGTCCTGCTGTTCCTCGCTGCCTGAAGGTAAGAAACTCTTTGGTAAACAAACATTAGAGATTGAAATGATTGTTGGGCTGGATTTGAATGATTTTATAAAGAGATCACATAGTGTTTAAATATAAAGGCCAGAGGCTCTGTGGTTAAACCGGGAGAGGCTCCTGGATCACAGCTTCTGCTCTGCCTCGGCCTGTATTTGCTCAGTCTGGCTTTATACAGCGTTTCTACACTGAAGACTGACTGTGGGACAGATGTAGACAGATGCTGATAAGATTCCGATTTTACTTGGATGTGATGCTGCTGAATAATTACACGAGTGTACGTTTGTTACACAAACAGCAGACCTTCTGCACCACGTGTGAGGCCATGAACACCTTAATGTCAAACTGAAATAAAACTTTATAACATATTGTTTCATTGAAGTGTAACCAGTGTTCTCCAAAGACAAGGTTCAGTACATACTTTGGTTCTGCTTTAGGAGGGGAAAAGAAAAACAAAAAATCTTTTTACCACAGGGTTGATCACTTGATCGTGAACAAAAACTAAACTCCATTATTCTGATGGCATTAACAGCTGTACATGAGTATCTAAGACGGATGCTCCATGTGTTATGTTTGACTTTTGTATCAGGATTTCAGCCTGGTTTCACACTTCTTGCACCCCTAAGTACATTCAAATAAAGGTTGGTTTTTAAAACAGCAGTAGCCCCAACTGATGTTGTAAAGTATCTCCAGTGCAGCTCCAGGAGGTGTTTAGATCAGGCAGAGGAGGAGACGAGACACTGCAAGGCTGAGGTACTCTCTGCAGGTAAGAAAATCCACTTCTGGCAGCTCAGATTTTTTTCTCCTGCCAACAGATGGAAAAAATATAAAACGAGTATTTGCATGCATCTTTTGAAAAGCTAAATAATAATAATAATAACTGTATTTATATAGCACTTCTCAAAATCCACATTACAAAGTGCTTTATGAGGGCAACAGGATAAAACAGAAGTAACAACTGTAAGAAATAAAAGACAATTCAAAGCAAATTAAAGATTCTAATAAAATTGGGGAAGGCCTTCTCATAAAAGTTTGTTTTAAGGCACAACTTGAAGGAAGTGAGACTGACTCCACTGACCTGATTTCCTCAGTCAGGTCATTCCAGAGCCTTGGGGCCCCGACTGCAAACGTTCTGTCCCTTTTAGTTTTCAGCCAGGCCCTCTGCCCGAGGATCTCAAGGTACCTACTGGTGCATATTGTAGTAAGAGGTTGGAGATGTAGCTGGGAGCAAGGCCATGAAAACGCCAGTTCTGTCATTAAGAGAACTTAATGTACCAGGGTCAGATGGTGTCCAGGTATATCTGTGTATCATCAGCATAAAAGTGAAAAGATGCACCATGAGTCTTGATTACATGCCCAACAGGGAGCATATAAACAGAGAACAAGATTGGGCCTAAGACTGTCCCCTGTGGAACACCATACCTAACAGATACAAATGAAGACATGAAGTGATTTACATAACCTTTAGCTGCATATTTTTAGCTGTGTGGGGGAGACAGAGAGACTCCTCTAAAACTACTTCAGTGTTTGAAATGGTGACTGTAGTCAGTGTTCTCTGCTGCACTGACACGTGAATGAGGGGAGGCTACAAGAACCATCTGCTGGCTGTGATATAACATTAATTCTATATTTTATTACACACCACATATTTCACACAGTTATCAGGTGTATTGTAACAATGCTAACTTCATTTCCCATTGGTAGAAATTAATGGGCAGACAGCATAACCATAGCTGTTCCTACGATACACCATAGACTGTACAGAAAAGATGGACGTAGGGACCGTGACATCACTCGTTTGTTTCTGGACACATTTTGCTTTAAGGCTGTGGCCATATTGGTGTTTTGAAGCCAGAAGAAACCATATTTAGACAAGACGACGGAGTGCCAAGTTCTGCTTCGTTTTCCTTCTTAGGAGAAAGACACCCTCTCTACTTTTAAGATTAGGCTTAAAACTTTCCTTTTTGATAGAGTTTATAGTTAGGGCTGGGTCAGGTGACCCTGAACCATCCCTTAGTTAAGCTGCAATAGGCCTAGGCTGCTGGGGGCTTCCCATGATGCACTGAGCACTTCCTCTTCCTCACTTCCTTTCACTCTCCATGTGTTTATACACCACTTGCATTTAATCATTAGTTATTATTAACCCTGTCTCTCTCCCATAGTGTGTCTTTTGTCCTGTCTCCCTCTGCTCTCTTCTGTTTCCCCTCACCCCCAACTGGTTGCAGCAGATGGCTGCCCCTCCCTGAGCCTGGTTCTGCTGGAGGTTTCTTCCTGTTAAAAGGGAGTTTTTCCTTCCCACTGTTGCCAAATGCTTGCTCATAGGGGGTGGTCTGACTGTTGGGGTTTTCTGTCTAATATTGTAGGGTCTTTACCCTAAAATA
>VUQI01032849.1:8220-25614 GCA_015106735.1 Paratilapia polleni | reverse complement strand
ATACAAATATTTTCTGCAAATAAATGCTCTAAATGAAAATATTTGTATTTGGAATTTGGGAGTTATGTTGTCAGTAGTTTATAGAATAAAACAAAAATGTTCATTTTACTCAAACATATACCTATAAATAGCAAAATCAGAGAAACTGATAATTTTGCAGTGGTCTCTTAATTTCTTCCGGAGCTGTATATTGTGTTAGTAATCAGTGGTTGTCCCAGAATCCCAAGGCACGTATGGACTTGTCTCAAGACACGCCATTTATGCTATAGTCACACTAGGGAAAATAGTGACTGGAGACCGTGGCAGGACCAAAATTATTGCAACCATGTGCAATGAACTTCTACAATCTTGTTGCTTCTGAAATGGTTGCTTCGAAGATGGACCAGTTCTCCAACCACTCACAGTCAGTTGTCATCTTTAAAGCAACTGATGCTGATAAATGGCATTAAGACAGAATCACTCTACTATCAGTCTGCTATCAGTTTGTGATTGAATGGAGTCAAGTTGGCAATTACATGCATTCTGTTTACAATAATAAAGCGATTAACTGTGATAAATTGGGGAAAATTGCAAATCTCTGGCCATCTGTTGCAAATCTGCTGTCGTCTACACGTTCACATCAGCTGTTTACATTCAGAGTACTTCCAGATCCTCGTAGATCTGAAACAGAAATCAGGAAATTCTCCCACAAATAGTGACGTAGTTGTTGCAGGATGGTGATTTAACTCCAAAATGACACAGGTATTCGGCAACCTTGCTTTTAGCAATATAACAAGAATGCAAGCAGTTGGCAACCAGCTGAGTCGAGTACCCTATTGCAAAGAGATGCATTGCAGATCAGTTACACTCATCGGCGCAGATTGATTCAGACTGACTGCAATGTGTTGGTAGTCTGTCTGCATTTATAAATTAGGTGGTAGTTATTTGCATACCTTCACCAATCTGTCTGAGAGTGACTGCAGTCTGAGTCAGACTGTGATTGTTTGGAGACAGGTTGCTTCCCACCAGGTGACCTGTGCAATCATCTTGCTATCAAAAGTGGTTGCGCAGAGGTTGAGGGTGTTGCATGCTCAGCCTCTAAGCGATCAGCTGGTTGCCACAACTACTTGCAATGAATCGTCAATTTGATTAGATTCAATGCAATCACTGGGCAAACACCAATTTTTCCTAGTCACAAGGAGGTTGCTGTCCTTTTTTTACTCTAGTGTGACTGAGCCATTAGTCCGTCTTAAGTGACAAACACCAAAAAAGGCCAGTGTCCCTGAAGGACCATATGAATGGAAGTAATCTGATAAAATAACCCATGAGATAGCATAGAACTGGAACGGTTGGTTTGACTTACAAATAATACAAAATAATAGGGGAACAAGTAATGACAAAGACGTAATAGGTGAACTAAAACCAATCACCAAACAGAACCATAGCAAGCTATGTCCTGTTCACAAGAGGAATAACCTTTCCCACACATAAAAACAGGCATCAGGAATAAGTTTTGGAGACAAACGCCAACTACTGACAAAATTGTGATTCTCCGCTTGCCAGCCTGCAGTTGAGCATTGGCCAGATATTCTAGTCCGTAGCTGGTGTCAAGAGACATAATGGGGTGATGGGCATGTACAGATAAGTTGATGCACTGTCCTGTTACATTTTGATTCTAAGATTGATTGATTGATTCTTGTATTTTTTACTACAGGTGTTGCCAAATCAACCAGGAAGCAAAAATAACATGATCCATAGAATTTCAATTAATTTCTAAAAAAATAAATAAATAAAAAAGAAAAAATTACACTCATCAACATGCTGTTAAAGTTGTGAAATGTTTACACTGCCTTAAATCTCCCTGAATGGATTTATCCCTCTAATCTAACAATATTTCCTTTAAAATGTGTCTGTTATCCCTTGCAGCGACTTTGAATTAAACAGACAGTAACACTGTCTTAACAATGACTAAAAGCATATTTGGCATAATGATTAAACAGCAAACTTCACTTTTTTCTTAACATTAGAGCAGATCGATGTGATGATATAGGCTTTCTACTCTAATGCACTTCTACTTGTACTTCTAAGTGTTTAAAATTTGCCATCATGGAAATGTGCCCAACCATCTGGCCACAGTTAAATTCCCTGCAATGATGACTATCACATATGCTGCAGATACATATGCACTGTTTACAATAGGGTACAGTGCTTACAGAATGAGTTTTAATTGGAAAGCAAGTTCACCTGAGAGCAATCCCTGATCTCACTGATCAGATTTAGGGTTTCTCTGAGAAGACATCGACAAGCTATTATTTTTTGTAACTTTTTATTATTTTGTGTCTGACTTGGCAGAACAGTGCTTACTGTGCCTGATTAGACCTTGGGTGTTGTAATGCAACCTTTCCAGAAGAATGTAATGATCTCACACATCAAGCAGATGTTCTCAATCAATATTTGTTGATATGAAAGCCCATTAGTTTGCTAATTACATTTGCATAAACATTTCACCATTTCATATTTACTATGCTAAACTGGTTTTCATACAGAGTTTACATACAGTGGCCCTCAAGTGCTTGCACATGTTTGGTCCAAATACTGTTTGGCCGTAGTAAAAACATGGACACAGTGCATATACAGCATACTGTATTTGTAGACACACACACATAAATGCAAACAAAATATCAGCAGCATTCTGCCCTAAACAGCTTGCATTCCCCACCAATGACTTATTCAGAGTAAACAAACATTTATCTGCTTGTCTGGCAAACCAACAGTGTGGTGGTGCTGTTTGTTTGGCAGACACCCTGGCCTAATGTAAGCAAGCTATTGAACTTTGTTTAATGAGAGGTATGATTTGGACATGTTAAGAGAATTTTTTTCTCTCCTCGTAGCACTGCACAGTTAAAGGTTAAAGCATCTAAACTGCTGTGATGTCCACTTAAAACTGAATAATGAATTGTTGAACCAGGTAGTAAAAGTCATCCAATACGGCACCCTATGGTGACAGTATTGGATTTCCTCATCTTTTAATACCCAATAGCTGTGAGCAGTTTTGTACCTGATTATCAATATACTTGTATACTAGCAGAGAAGCTGTGTCTGTGCTTTTATTGATTGGAAACAAATCATTTTAGCAAATAAATAGGATCTGTTCTAAGCCCTACTAACAAGTACGTATGCAAAAGTAAGGATATCAGGTTTAGGCAGTTGGATCAAAATACACAGCTATGACAGAATAAAAGCTTCTTTAGGCAGTGCTGTGAAAATGACTACTGGACATATACATTAAAGAATAAGCCCAGGTTATGTGTCTGTATGGCTCAGTTACTAGAGGAGAGCAAGATAAGTTAATATTGCATTCTCTTGCTTGTGTAGAAATTTAGGGACACGGGGAAGGGAACCAGTGCATATCTGGACAGAAAGTGTGAGCACTCTTCAGCTTTTCAAAACTTTTCATTTTTATATGAAACATTTAATGCATCACATAAAAGTTTTCAGCTGTTTTAGTTTTACTTGTAATGTGATTATTCTGTTGGTAATTTACATATTTGTGCTGGTTTATAGTTTTTTAAGCATTATTGAGGTGGCTGTTAAATTTCCAGCTGCATTTGTCAATGACTACAATATTTAGTCTGCTATGAATGCTTAAACAGAAGAGTTGAAATTGAAGATAAATGCTCCCTTCATCTAGTTCTGCTGTTTCACACATGACATGAACCACGGATGAATAAAAGGTATACTAATAGTGCATTCTTTCCTTGACATGCTCAAGAACTATATAAAATGTTACCAAGGCCTGCCACTGGGGTGTGGCCAAAGGAGGAGGCTTGGAATGCTAATCCCTTCCCACTCCCATGCTGTGCTGAAATTTGTAGTCACCATAATGTTACAGCACAGCCATGTGTCCTCATGCTTTTTTACGGAGACATGAGGTCTGTCGACAATAAAAATCATTATAGCTCAGTGAATTTCCAACCAATTTTCAAGTGGGTTGGTTTCGTACCCCATGGCACCCCCATTGATTGGTTCTCAATGTCCTCTGTGCCACACCAGTCCTCGAAACGACTTGCTGCTCACGCACAAACAGCTGAGTGTGGATGAATGTGCAAGGGTGATTAGGACAGACAACAAGTCTGACAAATAAATCTGAAGGTTACCTCTAGCAAGGTTTATTTTCCTTCAATATGTGTAATCTGATTTTTTTTTTTAAAAAAGGTTGGATCTTTATTTGTAACATAGGTCTGGTACTTTTACTTAAGTAAGGCATCACTGGTTCTTTTTGAGGTGCTGCCAAAGTGTCTGTCACTTTTTTATATTATTTTAAATGATTGCTTTTACTAAATAAGGTAACAGTCATCTAATCAGAGATCTAAATGTAAAGTGGGAAGTTACAGTAACTTATATAATTTAAAGCATGCAAATGTTACTTAGCAATAAAAAGTAGAGCTGGACCTGATGGGAATGTCATTGGTTTGGCTGTTTGGTCACAAATCAAAAACAAATGTAACTTTTGACTTGATGATGGAGTTAGATAAAGATTCATGGGCTCAACCACTCACACTGAGGTATTTCAGTCTGACTAAAAACAGATCAACTGATTTACAAAAATGTAGCAGAATTTATTTATGAAGCTCAAAACAGCAAGTTTGTGTCAGAGACCTTTCCAGTCTTTACAGCATACCACACCCTCTATTTTTAGACCTTGGATTTGAAAAGTGGAATACTTAAATAAACAGTTTCCAAATTGAGACCCATAGGAGTCAAGTCTTAGCCACATGTCTTAGCAGGAAAATCCCAGGTGCATCTTATAACATGAAACAATGATCACTGAATTTCACACAGGTGAATTCGCTCCAGGACTTTTGTGCATGCCGTTTCTTTGACATGTCTTTGTGGGACACGCACATGGAAGAGAGCCATTGTTCATGGTATTAGTTACACCTGTGCGTTTCCTGCTATGACAATGTCTGCTGTATATTTTGCAGTCTTTCTGAAATGCCAATGCATATAGTGTATACCGCTGTACCTGACAGAAGAGCAAATTTGGAATAAAAACACAGCACCTGGTCAGTTCAACAACTACACTACAGCTTCAATGAGCACCAAGGCACTGCATAATTTGAAGCAGTGCTCCTTGCTAACCAAACAATTGCAGTTTCAGCTCAATTAGAGTTATCCTCATTAATGCATTCAGTAATACAGTCACTAATGCTGTATATCAAATTGAATTTTTTCTGCAGTTTAGATCAAAAGGCTGTAGAACATGAATCACAATAAAAAGCAACCCCCACCCACGCAGCTCTTTGAAGCATACAGACTGTATGAGTGTCCTATAAAAAAGTATCTATGTATATTAAAGAAAAGTATTCACAAAATGAAAAGATTTTCAGTGAACAAGGTTGAGGTGAGTGTATGATTGCTGCCAAGCTCTCAGAGAAGAGCTAGAGTGGTTCCAGTGACTAATAATGCTACAGTCACACTTGGGAAAGCAGTGGCTGGAGACCGTGGCAAGAGCAAAATTATTGCAACTGTGTGCAATGATCTTGTTGCCTTTGGAATGGTTGCTTCGAAGACCAGGACTGCAATGACTCGCGGTCAGATGCCATCTTCAAAGCCACTTTGGTGCGTCAAGATGGCGATAAAACCGCAATAAGATGGAGTCAGTCTGCAATCAGTTTGCAATTGAATGGGATCAGAAGGCAATTACATGCATTCTGTTTGTGGTAATATGCCAACTAACTGTGATAAATCAGTGAAAATCACAAATCTGCTGCACAGAAATTCACATTAACAACTTACATTCTGAGTCTTGCGAGAACCTCACAGATTTGAAACAGAAGTTCAGGGATTCCTCCACAAATAGTGACATAGTTGCTGCAGGACAGGCAATTTAACTGCAAAATGACATAGGTACTTGGTAGCCTTGCTTTTATATAGGAATATAACCACAATACAACCAGTTGGCAACCAGTTGAGTTGAGTACCCTGTTGCAAAGAAACGCATCGTAAACTAGTTGTGTTCTGTGACTCATGTTGATTACAGTGTGTTGGTTGTCTGCATTTATAAATTAGACAGCAATAATTTACAAAACTTCACCAATCAGGTCTGAGAGTGATTGCAGTCAGTGAAAGTTGGATCGTGATTGTCTGAGACAAGTTGCATCCCACCAGGCGACCTTTACAATCACTTTGCTATTGAAAGTGGTCGACCAGAGCTTCAGTGTTTTGCACGCTCAACCTCTTGGCGACCAGCTAGTAACCACAGCTATTCAATTCAATGCAATCACCGGGTAACCACCAGTTTTTCCTAGTTGCATGGAGGTTGCCATCCTATTATCATTCTAGTGTGACTGAGCCATAAGAGAATAAGACTTAGCAAACTTAGAAAGCTAAAGAATCAGATATCTGTTGCTGAAACCTCTGGTCTATTAAATAATGTAAATGGAGAGTCAATAGTGGATATGAATTCACCAGGTTACCATAGAAACAAGTACAACAGGATGATTCATTGCTTTACATCTGCTGGATGTGTAGGTGGGCAGTTGTTTGCTATAAATAATAGTTTCTCAGGGCTGTGTGTTAGCTAACGCATCTTGTCAAACGCAGTCTAATATGAATACAACACATTGGTCACATTATTTTGATTACTTTTTTCTGTTTTTTGTGGTTTTAGGTATTTACACTTTAATTATATACAGTATGTCAGTAATTTTAATAGTTCACTCTAAAATTGTATATCTAATGCTAATAGCATACATAATGTGCCTTAGCCTTTTAGCTCAGTAGGAATATAAAGAAAAGCAGCAGACACACTGCAGCCCTTGTAACTGGAAAACAATGCATGCATGACACATACAAGTAGTGTACATTAGACAAGTTGTGATGCTAAAGCTATAACATACATTTCACTCTGGCCTTCCATACCACAAACAGAGCTGATTCATTGGTCTGGTTATGTATTTAGATATCTCTGGTGCTCAGCCAGTTCTCCAGTTGACCTCTGTGATGACAGGACACGTGGCTCCCAGGAGATTTGTGACACAACTGGTGATTTTTACTGAAGTGTGGGATGAGTCTGGTTTTACTTGTGTATACTGTTCATTTTTATGTTTGAGCCCTCACCGTTTATCATCTTACACATACCTTTAGAAGGTTTGCTGTAACGAGCCATATGAGATATCATGCTCTCCTCTAGTAACTGTTTTGTATTATTTGGGTATTAATATGAGTTCAGGGAATGACAGAGGAGGAATGTTCTGGAAAGTCGATTTGAAATAAAGTAGAAAGCAAATTTAAGCAATTCCAGATTCTGGCAAAGTTGTAAATCAGCAAAAATAGAAATAATTTTCTCCTCTTGTTCATATTTTTACTGTAAGAAAGACTTATAAGTGACACAGCAACCAATGATAAATGACTGATTCATCAGTTCGCTATATAACATACTTTCTCCTTTGTCTCTCATCCTGTGAGTCATTTCAGTCTTGCCGGAGGCTTCGGAAGCTGCCCTCTGTGTGCTCACCACTTGGATTAATGGTTGTTTTGGCAACATGTGAGCCCATGGGTAATTGGCCGAGGTGACGTTTCCTGTTGAATGCTACCTGCTTCTTTTGTGGTCACCTCCATGGTTGGTTGCTTGCGCTGCCATTAAGACTGGTAATTGAGCAGCACTTTTGTGACACTGTTCATGAACCGTGATGAGGGAATTATGGGTTTCCTCAAAGTGTCATTGGAGAGAATGACAGTGAGGGATTGCTATTTCCTAGAAGCACAGTGTATGTTTTTCATGTTAACCACTACCGTCAATTTGCTCATTCAGAAAATCAGATATCCACAACAGCTGTTCTCTCTGACGTATATTTTTAAGAAACTTTCCATGTCTTGTCATTCTCCACCAAGAACCTGAAAGTTTGCCTTTTTTCCTGTCACCTGATTCTCCTCCTTCTTGCACACCTTTACCTTCCTTAATAAAGCCTCTGTACATTAAAAGCAGCCACTTCCTTATTTCTAGTGACATCTTTAACGCAGTAATGATGAGAGAAGAAACATCCAAGACAAAACTTAAGGTTAAGGATGGGACACACCAGACACTTCAAAGGTATGCATTTATCTGGGGTATGTGATCATCACTAACTATCAGTAACAAAAGTACACTGCAGAAACACACAACAGAGAGAATGAATTGGAAGCAGTCAGTCTGTTAGTCGTGGCTGCCAGTTTCCATTAGATGGAAAAAGACAACTTGGGCCAGCTTGTCTTATGTTGCTTATCTGCCTGTGTGTTGTCTGTTCCACCTGCTATCTGTTACCTGTGATTAGATCTACTGCCAGTATGTGACCTGACCTCCTACAGCCAGACTGTCTTTTAGCTGCTAAACTGTAAGCCTTTTAACTGACCATTCATTCAAGTAATGTTCCTTTAATTCCACCTGCTTTGTCTCAGTGTGTGCAGCTACTATCAGGCAAAATACTGAAAACTCCCAAAAGCTGATGAAGCCTGTTACACGTACAAATCACAGTTAAGCTCATTCACATACAGCAGTGAATGGTTTAGCTTGTGGTAATCAGGGAACATAAGTGGACAAATATTAGTTGAGCAACTCAAAGCAAAACTCACCAGGAATTCTGAGTAGTTAAGGCGTTGAGCTTCAGATCCAATGGACAATGGTCCTTGTGGATTTGAACCCCACTCCTGGTAAAATTGGAACTTTTAACCGAAATGTCAAGAAATATAGAAAGGCAAAGAAATTGCAGAAATCAAAGGGTGTTATTCCCAAAAAATAACAGAAAAACTTATAAATGGATAAATGTATCCATAAGCTTCACTTTCAGGAATTTCCCAACTTTTGGGATAAATAAAGCATATCATGTCTTATCTTTACCTTAAAATGGCAAAGTTGGGATTTTTTTTGTGTGTGTTTATTTTTCGATGGACATTACTATTGTCCATAGTCCAACAGTGGCATCCATTCTTGGTTAGTGAAGTCTCGTTCTGAAGTCTTTGCAGAGTGTTTTGGCTGTCCCTGTCTTTGTTTTTTTGAAACCGGCGAGGATGTCAGTCACAAGGTAGACTCGCTCTAAATCTTACTCTGCTTAATCATTCTTTATAACTCAAATGGGGACCATAATTTACAAAATGAACTTCATATTGTATTCAATAAGTCTTCGAAGTAGCAAGTGAGAACATAAATTTATCAGAAAAATATTTATTGAGGTCATTGTCAAGGGAGCTGAAGGGTCAAGTCCCCATAGACATCTATACAATCGAACTTTTTTTTTTTGTACCTAGAGGAGTCGCCCTCCTGCTGGCCATTAGAAAGAATGCAGGTAAGGCTCCACTTTGCAGATTAAAGCAATGTCCATCTTTGACTTGGTATCTGTGTTTAAAAAATAGTCATGTCCTTAAAACAGGCCTCTCAGTACTTTCAAGATGATTTGCAATTAATAATCTGCACGATATTGCACTTGATGTGAAAGAAACATACACTGATTGTGGCAAACCTTTACAGGAGACCCAAGAAAAAGTTATATAATATACTACAGTAGTGATAGCTAGATATAGATACATGCATCACAGTGAATTTTAGAGAATAATTCAACTAGTGCATCCACAAAACACTCATTAGGATATGTGCATATGAAAAGCAAAACATACCAGAAATCCCCTAGTACTAGAATATGATTGCTCTGTTGTAATGGGGGACTTGTGATGTTTGGGTACATGATGTGCCTGTAATAACAATCTAAGTGGGAAGAAGTCTTGGGTTCTTCTAGTTTGAATCCTCTCAGTCTAACTTTGCCTTAAGCAGCGGGCATACATAGATCAAAATAACAGGGCTGAAAAAGACCAAAGTAAAACTGTCAAGCATGGGCATTGGTCTGGATGAATGGACATGGGCAAGGCTGGGAATTCTTCCACAGGGTTATGGCCTTGTTGTTAGTATCCCAAAACAGATGTTACACTAAATCCATCACTCAGGGGGAAAAGGATGTGTATGATTCCAAAAACCCCACAAATAAAACAGATTCCATGTCAGCATTCTTTCTTGTGAGCATTGATAATGAAGCAGAAGAATAATGTGCTCCTGGCCCTGAAGGTTAGAGAAGATGCTCTCAAAACGCACACTTGGAGCCTCTAAAGAGATAATGAATATTAAAGGTTATTGCTGCTGCTGTTGTTGTTGGCTGTTTCTTCCACTAAAATACTTGATGCTGTCATTAGAGTAGCTGAGAGAAACAGCATGACTTCATGTCAGCGTCATTTCCTTGGAAAGGTTTTGTAGTTCTCTTATCTCATGGGAAAGAATTATGTTTACTGGATCTATTAAACCACAAAGACGGGATTTTTTTTCTTCACTGGTTTAGCAACTTAATGAAGTACTATACTTCATAAAACACAGGTTATTATTATGCCATTCAGTCAGGGTGATTTGATATGAAACCTGAACACAACCGATAAAAAAACACTAGATCCTAATTCATCTCAGCCTCTTGGCTTATTGAAAGATTGATATCTGCTGACCTCTAGTTCATTCTTCCAAGATACATAAAAGAACATGCTTGTTGAGAGTCTGTATATGTGTGAGTGCCTTTAGTCTGTTTTTGTGTTTGCTTGTGCAAGATAGTAAAATCAGATGGCTTGGAAAGCCCTCAAGCAATTAAGTTCACACCTCTGCAAACAAGCTGGACTCTAGCTAGTGGGACCCTCCTGTGTTTCCTTGCTTTAATTGTCTGATATCACTCAGCACCAGCTTCAAATGTTGGATCCACATGGTTGCATAATAAGCTCTGGCTTTTGGCTTTAAGTGCAGAAATCAAGTCTTCTTCAATTAACTGGAATGTGGCCATTTCACTGTTGCACCCTCTCCCAGATTCTCACTGGGATTGGCACAAGCTGTTGGCGTTCTGTGGGATCCACATTAACTGTGTGAACATTCTTGCCATGCTATTCTGGTGTATTTATTGGCTGCTTGATTATATGCATGTTTACTTGGCAGTTTGTTGCCCTGCTGGAGAGATAAAGGAGAGTGTGTCTAAGCATTGTGATCCACAGAGATCGCTGGAGCTTTCGGGGAGTTGTGCTTGAGTGCTTTTATACACTGTCAGTCAAAGGCAGAAACTAAACAGTCGGAGGCTGTTTTCAGATCCCATTACACCACTTCATAGAATAATGATGCTGAGAATGAAAGATGAATTTGTTGATTCTGATAGTGTCAGTTATGGGTCAATGGCGATTTTCTACACAAAAAAGATGGCAAATTGGGACCCATTAGTGTTAAGGATGCATAACAAAAAGGCACCAAGGCCTTGAGTAGCAACTCCCATGCTACAAGGGCATCAATCCCAGAGCAGTGAGCCCTCATTGGATTTCTGGCCGCCCACTTGTCTCTTCCCTTGAATTTCCTATCTCCCTTAATTATCCTTGTCAATAAGCCCCCAAAAATGTCCCCAAATAAATATTTTTTTATGACACAATATACAGTGTAGTTTATGTTTCTTATTAAGTCTGATGAACAATTGGCAAATTTGTAATAAAATATACTGAATGGTCACTTCATTTGTTACCCCTATGTAATCCGTTATAATTCAGTTTCAATATCTTTTTGTCCTTCCTATTTATATATAAGGCAAATTAGAATATTGGAAACACTCCAGTATTGACACCATCCTTTCTTGCAAAACAGTTTCATTGGATTGGCATTGCATTGCACAGATGTACAAATGAGTTTATATTTATCATTATCATTATGTCTCTTGAACAGGTGGAGGACACCAGGCTTTGGCTTGAAACAAGAATGATGCGTGCTAGCCAGTGAATAGGTAGGATTTCTTTTCAGCCTCATGTATTTTATATAGGAGCTGTTTAGTGGTGTAGTGTTATATTACTATGGTCATATCATTACAATAACCTTTACAAAGTCACTTTGTTTTTTATACATATATTTATAATTGCATTGTGTTTGATTAGTTACTGACTAAGAGTTGGTTTTATATTTAAATTTAATGGATGTATCACAGACCAGGGCTATATCTTATCTAAAGACTCTTCATATACATGGATCTTAGTTGTTGCATATTTTAACCATTTAGCCTCGTACTATATAGTGAATTATTTTAAAGAAGAATTAAGTGGGATGTGTATGTATGGGATGTACCGCACCTGTCCCTTACTGATTAGAACTTGTAAATCTGACCTACATATATGACCTATATATCTGCTATGAAAAATAAGTTATAAAGAAATTGTATTATGGGTCAATGGTAAAACAAAGAAAGAAACAAAAAGGATATTTTCAGCTGTTAAGACAGTGTGATGCTATTTTACTCATTTTTCTTTGTGTTTGCAATGTGTCTTGGAAAAAACTCAGCTTTAAAAAGCCCAGTGTAAATAAAAAAAAATCCATTCATTAATTTATGAACTCCATAAATGTCTGTGTGGCATTTAGAGGACTTTATAAAGCACTGCGCAAATGTTAAGTTGCTGCCACCTGTGTCTTCTCAACAAGCCCGTCTCCCGAGGATGTCTCCAGTCTCTGCATGTCTCTCTTGTCATTTTGTTATTTTTCTAATTTATTTGTAAAATATGAAAGGAAAATCTCTGCTCTGTACATACATTAATATAGACCATGTGGCAGGATTGATACAGACAGATAGATACAAACACATATTGTTAATTAAAACTATTTTATTAGAAATAAAAAAATTAATATAGAAGAGTAGATGACTGTACATAAATAATACTTTGCTGTTTGGCCGGCAACTGGTGCTTATGGGAAGATCTTCAGTTGTTTGATTCAGTGCACTGATTATTAAAGAAGAGTCTAGGTGACGTTCAGCATTGTTTATGACTCATCTGTACACTGCTCTCTCAGCAACGTAACATTCCCTACGCAAACCTCAGGAGAGAAATAAAAACTCTACAGCAGCAAGTTGTATCCGTGGAAATGGTAAATGGACTGGTACTTATATAGCGCTTTTCTACTCAGTTTCTGTGTGAAATCTTGGATTTAAACACCTGAATTTAAACACTGAAGTCACAAACGGGGTTAAGTGCAGCAGTTTGTCTACTCTGAGTGAATTAGAGTCAAATCAGACAAGAATAATCATGAGCCAGTTATGCAATACACTGCTGCTGTAAATACAAATTATTTGCAATTGATGCTGAGAAGTATCCTGTCAAAACACTTCTATAACTTTCTGCTCCTATAACTTTGCTCATTATAGCCTGCAAGGGGCAAGAGTTAATTTGAGACAGATTTGAATTTAAAGAGGCTATATTGCTGATTGGTTTAAAAAAAAAGAAAGAACGTGCTTGAATTTCTTGTTTGCCACTAAAATTAGTTTGCAAAAATCAGAACCACTTTCAGTGAGTGCTTCTGGGTCCTTTAATACTCATTATTCGTCTCTAAGGTTATTTTATATTTAAGCCCTTGGATGAAATCACAGCTGTCAGTGGAAATAATTTTATTACCCACAGATTATTGCATTTTCCCATAGCTACCATTATAGCTAATATTTTTACCTGTAGTATCATTTAATAGTGTAATACTGAATAATCTGTACTCACGACTTAGAATGATATTTTTATGGATAGTCTTTAGGGATTTTAACATTACTGGCCATGAAAGGTGAATTTTTTCCACCCCAAAAACGTTCCAGCTTCCAAGAATACCATAGTACGTATCAATCTGCAGGAGCTGTTTTGTTTAGTTTAATTCTCAGTAGCAAATTTGCAGGCCTACTGTGTGCATTACCTGCTCGATGGTGTGCCTTTTGTCTGTGCGAGACAGTTCACAGTTGTGACATTTATTACAGCCTGTCACAAGGGAGCTCACAGGGCCTTTTTACTGTCAGGCCTCAGCAGCAGAGGGCTTATGTCCAAACGGCCTTGTGTGTCAGGAGACCTGCAACATCAAACTAGTTTCACTCAAACATCCCTCTGGTTTCTGTAAATGTATTTTATGTTGCTGTTTTTCAATTCATTTTCCTGGAAAGATGCCTTGCAGATAAGAATATGCATAAGAACCCTTACAGTGTCCCTCTCTCACACACACACACACTCGTTTTGACATCTTAGTGGGGAACTCCATTGACATAATGCTTTCCCTAGCCCCTTTCCCTAACCCATCAGAAATGAATGCCTAACCCTAACCCTTACCCTAAACCTAACCATAACCTAATTGTTACCCTAACCCTAAAACCATGTTTTCAGCCTCAAAAATGCTCAAATATGCCTTCAAATTCGTGAGGACCAGCGTTTTGTCCTCACAAATCTCGGTTGGTCCTCACAACTATAGTTTTATGAATTTCTGTCCTCACAAAGATCTCTAAACAAGTACACACACACACACACACACACTTGTTTTGACATCTTAGTGGGGAACTCCATTGAAATAATGCTTTCCCTAGCCTCTTACCCTAACCCTAACCCTCAGAAATGAATACCTAACCCTAACCCTTACCCTAAACCTAACCATAAATTAATTGTAACCCTAACCCTAAAACCATGTTTTGAGCCACAAAAATGCTCAAACATGCCTTCAAAGTACCTCTAAACTGCATGTTTCACGTGTGACAAAAATTCACATAAAACTATAGTTGTGAGGACCAACCGTGATTTGTGAGGACAAAACGCTGGTCCTCACAAATCACGGTTGGTCCTCACAACTATAGTTTTATGCAAATTTTTGTCCTCACAAAGATCTCTAAACAAGTACACACACACACACACACACAGAGTACACATCCTGCTCCACCACCCAATCTTATCTCCTCTCATGGCAGATCAATGTTGTCAGTTTAGAGGTACTTTGGATCTCGTGCCGGCGTTGTTTCATGACCTCTGAACAGTTTAAACTTTTTACTGACAGCAGATTACTCCCTTTACAACTTCCTCTGGGTCAAAGGTGAACCCAGGGGTCAAACACAGGTCACAGTGCTGTTCTCAGTGCTATACCCCAAGCCATACAGCCACATTGTGACAGAGTAGCTCAAAACAAGACAAAGACTGGCTAGTCGTAAGATCATATCTCTAAATCTTAGTGGGGATAATCATCTGAAGATATCTCTGCTTTCCTTAATTCCCATGTTCGGGGGGGGGGGGAATTGCTTGACCAGTAATGGAGGGAAGAGCTTTACGGTGAGTGATGCCCATGTGCACAGGGCTTTATGGCAGCATGAAATGGGTTGAAGGGCTCAGAAATCATCAGAAAGGCATAGGCAGTGGGATTTAGAGTTTGACTTGAAATCTTTACTGATTTCTTTTCTGCTTAAAATTTGCCTACATCCAGTAGCTCCATATATGGAAGTTTCAAATGTGTTTTCCACTAACAGAGTAAGCTGTGTCCATGCAAGGGATGGTCAATATTTTAAAATATCTGAATAGTCATTAAAAATGTCAAAAGGTGCATGACTCTATTTCTTATCTTAAAATATATAATTTTCCTTATTTTTACCAGCGTCTGGTAGTATGTAACTGCACCTAACTATTACCACCAGAAGTTGGCATTAATGTGCATAGAGGCTGTTTGGCAGCCAGCATTATAAAACAAAAATGGAAGAAGAACACACTAGTAACTTCAAAGCATCGGACTGGAAAAGTATTTGTGATATGATAAGATTAGGCGGTACTGTAAAAACACATGTAACATGCAAAGGAGTACTATAGCCATCAAAAGGTCTTATATGGAACTCCTTCAAAAAAATAAACAAAAAGGAGGTCCAGTGCAAACTAAACCAGGTAAAGCATGTCACGTATCTACCACAACTAGGCACAGTCATTTGAGTGCAGTTTGGGGGTCGATCTTTCAAGAATAGTTGAATGCTGAATAGTATTTTTGCATAAAACGCCCATCCCTACTCTGCACATCAGAACCATTAATATGTCACATTCTTTAATTCTGGAAGTGATCACCATTTTAGCTTTGCTATGGGAACTTGAGAAGTTTCTTTTTGAGTTTCCTTGAGCTGTGTGAAATTAGATTGGAGAAGTGTACTGCACTGGCCTGAATATAGCTTTTTTCTGAAAATTATACTAGAAAAGAAATTCTGTCAGACATAATGATTCAAGAGTGTCAGAGTGTTTCCTATCATCAAAAGTTGGATTTTAGAAGCAGACACTGGAAAATAGGCAGACTGTCTTTTGATCATGGCTGAGTCAATCCAGTAATATACAAGCTTACAAAAAGAAGTGACTGAGTAGTGTCAAAAGCAGTAGAGGATAATACAGATCCCAGCTCTGGAAAAAAAAACTTTTGTTCAGGGAAAATGTATGTATGGTTATTTCCAGAAATTAATTAAGTTATTTCAGATTAATGTATTTTTTGTCTTTATGATAAGCAAAACACAACAACTCCAGGTGCCAGTCAAAATCTTTGATGAATCACAGGTTCAAGCCTGACTCTGTGACCCATGACTTATTTCAAAAGAAAAGACAAGACACAAGATGTACCTAGTCATAAACGAGCAGAGTAATGAAGTTCAGGTGGTGGGATAAAGCCCTGCTTCTTCTACCGCCCCAAGGCTGTGGGAGAGAACAGTGATGGGAGGCTGAGTATAGAACAAAGTGTTTTAGTTTCATGCCCGTAAATTCCCTGCTGAAAGAAAAAAGTCATGCAGAAGTTCAGCTTTGGTCAGAGCGAGGTTGTGCGGAGATAAGACACTGTACTGGCAGGTGATCCTCAAATGGCTCCACTCAGCATGCAGTCAAAGTGTTCATATTTTTTTTTTTTTTTGTTTTTTATCACCATGGATTTTGGTCACAGAGAGAGTCAGAAAATATATGTGATTCCAAGTAATATAACCTGAGCTAAGCTTCTCTTTTGGCTCCCACTATTTGCTCTTTCTTCAGCATTCTTGTCTATGCAGCCCAAAAACTCATAAGGGAGTAAAAAATTATTAGCTGAGAAAAACATTATCTTACACTCTTCTTGCAACTTAAGAAGGAAGCCATGATATAAGCTGTCAGTATTAGATTGCATTAATGAAATATTGTTAAGAAGACACTTATATTGGTACCCAGATATAAAAGAAAATAAAGTTGCATGAATTCTGACCACCCTTCATCAAATGAGACAATGAATCTTGGACAGCAATTGCTTTCTGTAGATATGTGTGATGGAATGTTTCCTTTGTTCCAAATCTTCAGTGCTAATTAGAAGTAAAAAGCCTGAGTCATTTTATAAAGAGGAGGCATGGCACTCAAACAATCCTCATTGTAGTCAAAGAGCCAGTCAACAGTTAAAACTGGAAACATATCTAGTCGTGTATGGGGTTATGCTGTAGTCATAACACAAATTAGCAGGGCATTTGTTCAGTCTCTTGTGGGATGATCAGAAACGCTGGGCTATTCTCAATACATGTTGTGCCCATCTTAAACAGTATATATAAATATTAAAAGGGGGGGGGGGGGGGGAATAAA
>VUQI01032840.1:0-17143 GCA_015106735.1 Paratilapia polleni | reverse complement strand
TTATTTTCATTGAAAAAAAAAAAAAACCCAACTTAAAAAAAAAAAAATTTAATGCATTAAAAAAAAAAAAAAAAAAAAAAACAGTATTTAATGGCCATAATGAATATAAAATCAGAACTCTCAAAATACTGCTACAACATTATTATACAAACTCTGAAACATCCCAGAGACATTTTCCTGCATTAACACTTTAATATAATCTTTGTTTATGGTGTTTACACTTGTTTCTGAAGCTCTGTGAAATATTCACTGTTGTTTTATTCATGTTGTATTTTAAATGAAGAAGCTTCAGTATATTTAAGTTAAAGTACTCTGTGGCTCCAGCTGCTCAGTGTGTCTCTGTCTCTCTTAAACCCCTCCTACAAACTCAGACTCTGGTCCTACATACATTTCAGTATTCTGTGAACTTCAGGTGGGTTATGTTTAATCTTGCAATAAATATTTGTATGTTCTGTATCTCTTTCTGTTGTGAAGACAGCTGAGACTTCTTTGAGTCTTTAGGTCCTGCTGACCTTTCAGTTTCATTTATAAATGCTTTATAAGGCAAAAACAGTCCTCACTTTAGATGAGGTTACACAAAATACTGGACTAACAATTAGTAACTGCCTGAACTAACCATGAATTATAATATGAAATAAGTATGTATAAAATCTCTATTAACACACTCACAAACAATGAGCTCATATCTTAATCATTATGTCTAAATATGCATCTAAATACTTTGTTAATCACTTAGTTAGACTTTCTAAATGATACCATGAACACATTATATATGAGCTTATTAATCAAGAATAAAACATTTATATCTTGTTTATAACTTACATACTAAGGAAGAGTAATGCTTTATAAATGATGAAATAAGCATTTACTAATATCTTACTAATGCATAATAGTGTGTAGTTATTATAAAGTGCTACCGAGTTAAGTACTTTTTTTTTTTTTTTTTTAACAGGAAAGGGCCAAAGAGCTTTAGTTTGGCCTTGCTTTACCAGTGTTAGAGAAATGGATGCCCCCCACTTTTCTTTTCTTTCATCTGGGAAAGTCCATCTCTCAGGCCAAACAAGTGGTCTGTCTTTGGTGGTCTCTGTTTGTGCAGTGACACCAGATCCTGTTAAGATGACATAACATGCTGTGGATTTCTACAGCGCCCTCTTCAGGATGGAGGACTGCAATAAAGCATTTGTGAACAAGTTGCTGCAGGGGCTTGCCAACAGGCTTGAACACTTTCTTTAATTAATCACTCACAGAGACCAGTCATGCTGTGTATGGGAAAGATCGATTATGGACTTTTTCTGACGAGAGACTTGTGTGATATTTGTAAATTTTACAGCTTTGCTACTGGAGTGGCTCCATAGTGTAGTGGGTAGCACATTCACCTAATGTGCAAAAGATCCCCAGTTTGAGATGGAGACACAAACCCCTTGGGAGTTGCA
Source organism: Paratilapia polleni (assembly GCA_015106735.1). Lineage (NCBI taxonomy): Eukaryota > Metazoa > Chordata > Actinopteri > Cichliformes > Cichlidae > Paratilapia > Paratilapia polleni. Next base: position 15,710 of record VUQI01032840.1, on the reverse strand, counting down.
TCTGGCATAAAGGTCTGCCAAATCAAAGTGACAGGTAGTTTCAAGTACAGTGTTTTGAGCATCCATCCATCCATTTTCTTCTGCTTATCCAATTCAGGGTTACGGGGCTGGGAAGCAACACGAACCTAGATAAGTGTCAGGAAATAGATGGATGGATGGAGCACTTCGCTCTCAGAAATCAGGTGGTTCCTAGGGTATTTAAAAGTAGAATGCGAGGCAGAGCCTTCAGCTTTCAGGCCCCTCTCCTATGGAACCAGCTCCCAGTTTGGATTCAGGAGACAAACACCCTCTCTACTTTTAAGATTAGGCTTAAAACTTTCCTTTTTGATAGTGCTTATAATTAAGGCTGGATCAGATGACCCTGAACCATCCCTTAGTTAAGCTGCAATAGGCCTAGGCTGCTGGGGGCTTCCCATGATGCACTGAGCACTTCCTCTTCCTCACTTCCTTTCACTCTCCATGTGTTTATACACCACTTCCATTTAATCATTAGTTATTATTAAACTCTGTCTCTCTCCCATAGTGTGTCTTTTGTCCTGTCTCCCTCTGCTCTCTTCTGTTTCCCCTCATCCCCAACCGGTCGAGGCAGATGGCTGCCCCTCCCTGAGCCTGGTTCTGCCGGAGGTTTCTTCCTGTTAAAAGGGAGTTTTTCCTTCCCACTGTTGCGAAGTGCTTGCTCATAGACTGTTGGGGTTTTCTGTCTAATATTGTAGGGTCTTTACCCTAAAGTATAAAGCACCTTGAGGCGACTGTTGTTGTGATTTGGCGCTGTACAAATAAAATTGAATTGAATTGAATTGAACTGAATGGATGGATGGATGGACTTTTAAAATGCATTGCATCATTTGCACAAATAATTTGTGTGTAATTTGTTTCATAATTTATTCTGTTAGCTTACTCAAATTGACTAACATGCTTTAATAGTCTAGATTACTTCAAGATGGCCTCACATTATTATTGAATGTAGCTTTCATACAGTAATGCAGTCTGTGTATCTGGCAAAAAGGATGAAGACCCAGTTTTACTTGATCTTTTATTTTCCATGACATCCAGTTAGAAACAAACAACAACAGTAGAATTACAGACGCTGTTATCAGCCTCTTACCTCTTATCAGAAGCAGGCCAGAAAGGGTCCTGAGCTTTTTTTTTTTTTTTTGACCAAAGAGAATCTTTACCAAAGTTATGGAAAACAAAACTGGGGCTGCTGTGGCTCAGGAGACCCACTGGTTCAATCCCTGGCTCCCCTAGTCTGCATGTCGAAGTATCCTTGGGCAAGTTGCCCAATGAGTTCATCAGAATGTGAGTGTGTATGAATGTGGCATGTAATATAAAGCATTTTGAGTACTCAAATTGAGTAGAAAGGTGCTATTTACCTTTACCATAACTGTTGAAAAAGAAATGTCCATAGTCCAGAATATTCCAACTCATAAGTGAAACATGGAGGATGCCATGTGACACCTGGGTATGTATGACTGTTTCTAGAACTAGCTCACTTGTCTTTATTGACAATAGAACAGATGATGGAAGGAGCAGGATAAATTCAGGAGTGGACAAACATTTTGTCTAACTGTGTAAACAGGAATTTCACCACATTCATTGGCTGGACCTTCATTCTGCAACAAGGTACTGACCCCAAACACGCTGCCTGTCAATCAAAGCTTTTATTTGCGACAGGACTCTCAAATACTGACCAAATCAGCAGATTTAAACCCTACAGAGCACTTCACTCCTGGGAAACATAAAGTGAGGGTTGCTGCTTTGAAAAGTCTAAATGTTTAGCTCTGTCAGTGGGTCTGAGAATCATTGTCACAACTGCCACAATCTAAGACCTGATCAATTTTATTTTATTTTCATTCATTGGTTAGCTTACTTTTGTACATCTGAAAAAGGGGACTGGACAGTTAATTGGCTTTGTTTTAAATGACAAATGTTAAAATATACTTTGTGAAGTAAAAACTAGCCAGTCTCTGCTATAAGTGAAATATTGCTGCTGGCCCATCAATATACTGTATATGTGCAATCAATGTGTTGGCTTCACTCACATTTGAAAACTTGGAAAAATGCCGCCATCTACTGGATTGATTTTTATAGCGCAAGTACAGAGGACCACTTCATCATATTTTAAACAGACTGAAACCCACAATGTAGGCAAAATATTTAGTGTGTGATTTTTGTACAGCCTGAAATGCAGATGTCATTAAAAAAACATCTTTTCATTGTAAACCAAACGTATGAATTTGAGACTTGTTAACAAAAAAAGTCTACCATAATCTGCGCCATGACTCGTGCAGAGTAACATGGGACATCAGGCACCCCTCTAATCATCTTAAAATTCGCGGGAATTTGTTATTTATTTGTGTTATTTTGTAATATTTTTCTATTGGAATCTATCATTTTTAATTTGATTTATATGAACAGTGTTTCCGGATTCCCATGGTTACGGTATATTCGCGCATGTCTGTTTCCAGAGGGCAAACAAAAGTGCACGAGTTACTAACGACAGTATCCAGGTAATTCTCTCTGACCATTTTCAGCTGTAACGACGTGCTGTTAATGTCATTCACGCCAAGTCGTGTTATGAACTGACTGGTATTAAACTAGCTAGGAAAGTAAGCTGATGTTGATAGTAGGTAGGTTGTTAGCTGTTAGCCAACAGGCTAACTGTCAGCCTGCCAGTGGGCAGCTTGCTCAGTTCATTGTCTAATGCTTTTAGCTACATCAGCCGTGAAAGCAGCTTACTCCAGTCAACTAATGTTGTAATATCGGCTGGCCTCTTTGCTTCGAACACTACCTGTATCTTCAGTTTCAGGCCTACACTAAGCTAGGTGTGTTAACTTTAGCGTGAAATTGCTAAACACGACATTTGTTTGGCAGCCAACAACTATCAGCAGCAAAATTTGGCAGGTAGTTATTGGTTGACTGCCTATCCGTTATGGTCTCGGTACAATCCACTGTCTGTGCTACCTTCGTTTAATCCACTCTAAGCATTCAGCCTTAAGCAAATTCCTATCCAGCGCCTTCCTCTGAGCTGTAACCCAGTTAAAGCCGCTCCTAAGAGTAGTTTAAGCATTTGGTCTGAATAATTTTGAAAGATCAACTTCTGTGTTTTAGGTTGAAGTAACTCCCCTATGCAGGAATGGTCGTGACATACAGAAAGATGGGAAAAGAGGCCAGCCAAGGGATTCTCTCCTCCACTGAAGTCATTTTCAGCAAATTAAGAAAGACGTTTTCATGAAAACATGCTGATTATTATAGCAAAAATAATTAAAAAAAAAAAAAACATTTTATGTACTGTGTAATCTGTGAAAGGGTCATATTGGATGTGGAACCATTAAGGCAAAGGGGGAAGAAATGGGTTGAGTTTAAATTACACATTAAATAAGGTGGTCAAAGCTGCAGTTTCTTAAGGCAAACACAAGATATTTGGCAGTTGAGACATTGGTGCTGTTGGTTGATAAATTGAATAGGAGTTGGAGTGGAACAGTGAACAGTCTGATAGTACTGCTGTCCCTCAAGTTCTTATGAGCCTTGTTGGAGTACTGGTCAGATTAGAGACTAGTGACTTGAAATTGAAGAGAGAATTCAAATCAATGTGTTGATTTGGACAGGTTAAACAGTCAGTATAAAAATGTTAGTGTATGTGAAAGGGGTTTGTTATATTACAGAGTCTTAACATTGGCATCAGTTTGTGTGTTTTCAAACAGCTCTGTCAAGGAGATCCTAAATCTTTGAATGTAAGGGTAAAATCTGTGCTTGGTGATGGCTTTCTGTTCTGTGCTGCTATCAAATGCTCCAACAGGAAGCATTTACTTTGAAAAACAAAGTAAAACCTCTACTCTGTTAAATAATATTTGACTTTTTCAAAACTCCAATAAATCCTCATGTCTCTATCGCACTAGGAAATGTGAGCACTTAAAGGACCCAGCAGGATCACCTATATATTAATTATTAAAGTATGATATAATATCAATGCAAATATTTACTTTTTGACTAAAACACATTACATAAACAGAGTTTGATGAGGATTAGGATGGATGAAGTATTTGGTTAAACTGACTTTTGATAGTTGTCACCATTCTTGATGAAAAACTGTCATGGGGGTCAAATGACAAGCTTACATTTACAGGAAAAGATAACAGTTATACTTCACACTAAAGCTGCAACAGTTTGACACTGGTTCTTTTCTTTCAGTCATTTATGGAGAGTATTTTAACTTTCTGTTTTATTGCCTGGTGTCTTTCTTTGTAGTTAATCACAGCAAACTTGGAAGAGATTGTAAATTTTTCCAGTAAGATTGCAGGTCAACAACAACACAGCATGACAAAGCTTTGAGAGTCCTGAGTGGGAAAAGGCGAGGAGTTCACAGTGACGTATCACACCCTCTCTGTGGTGAATATGAGTTACTCCCATAAGTACAGTAGTACAGGATATCACATTTGTGGACCTCTTTAGCCCAGACATCTTTTATACCCTCCAGTGTAACACTGTTAAACAAATCCAGATGTCAGGTGTGTACTGTTGTACATCATGGTGTTTTGATTGTTGGTTATGGAGCACTTTGTTATTAAATGGTTGTAATTTCTATAATAGTTGTTTCTGTTTACTATCCTTTCGGAAATTCTCATTGTGTTTGTGGCAAGTGCCACATAAACACAACCCCAACAGAATAAGACATCACAAACCCCAAAGTCTTCTGCTGATTTAGCTTGCTGGAGGAGCTATAATCGAGAATGCTCAGATGTTTTTACCTTCAACATATAAAAGAGGCGTGGGACACAGGTGAACTACACAAACCATGGCGGCAGGAGGACTCTTTAAATGATTAGTCTTTTTTATTCACAAGATGTTTCAATTATTTTTGTGTTGCATGATCAAACATTCTGCCCATCACTGTTTCTGTGTGTTTAACTCGTCACATTGTCCCATGTTGTGAATTTGATTAAAAGTAGCCCTAAATATATAAACGAGGCTCTGAAGCAATGATGTCTCATTTAGTTAAATGCCTGTCGTCTCAGCTCCTCTCCTTGTCTCTTCCTCACCTCATCCACTCATGTTTCTAGTGGGAGGGACTAAGATGCCAGGAGAGGAGTCAAGGAGTGGAATTAAGGTTGCGCAAATTCTAAAATGAGAAAGGAGGGCAAGGCTTTCATAGTGGCCAATTTTGATGTATTTCTCTCTGCAGTTAATCCATTTAGTAGTACTCTTTTATTTGTAACTATAAGATGCAACCCATATAAAAGCATTTCCTAGTCACTGTTTATGTCCCCATTCAAAAACATGCCATCTGTAATGATGCATTAAACTGTTGAAGTCAATGAGAGAAAAAACAAAAAAGGATCTAGGAGAGTGTCTGAATCAACAAAGTCATGGTACCACTGCCAAAACTAAACTTTGATTTATTTGCCAATAAAAAATTTTGAAACTGAAATGCTTATGGTTGTTCTTCACTATATCATAGAAACATGTAAAAAAAAAATAATAATAAATAAAAACTGTAGCAGTAAATTGTATGAAACACAAAATTTGTCCACTGCCAAAACTTTTGTCCACAGTTGTAGTAAGTCAGGTTCCGACTGTGTCAGTATTGCATTCCATTGGTCCCTGAGGCCACTTAAGGACTGTGCTGCTATCAAGAGCCTATAGTTTGAGTCATAGACTGAACTGTGTTGGTCTTATGATTTTCCAGGTGTGACTATGGGAAAGTCTTTTTCCCACCTCACTAAGAAGTTAGGCCATGATGATGGTCAGGACACCATGACCTCTCCTCTGGAGGAAGCCCAGAGTGAGGATGGCAAGGGCGGCGACGTCTCCCAGTTTCCCTATGTGGAATTCACAGGACGGGACAGTGTGACATGTCCCACATGTCAGGGCACAGGGAGAATCCCCAGAGGTAAAATGGTTTACATACTCTGTGTTAAAGAAATTGTCAATAGCAATACTTTAAACAATATCTAGTGATAGTCCAGAAGTAAACCAGGACAAGGTTGGAAAATAAGCTTTAGTTGCATCACACTTAAGGCCTCGTTATACCCGCCATACAGTGCGTACGACAAAGTTGATGTCAAATTGACGTCATATCCGCTGGCACAAGCTGCCGTTTCAGTTGACCATGCACCTCTTGATTTTTGTAACCTCATGCACTGTGCCGTTGCCCCTGTAGTCAGGTTGAAAACACGAGTGTACGATCAGGCCAGTTTTTACCGCCATTTTAATGATATATCAGTGCAGAAGCTCAGAGATTCACAGATTATACAGAAGGAGATGTTACAACAGTTTGAAAAGACGAGACGTTGAAAACGTTGAAAAAAACCAAGGCAATTTCCTTGCTTCTGGTTTTGACTTCTTCTCCTCCTATACCAGTGCTGATGTGGAGGTTTTGTCTGATTGGCGACACCTATCGTTCGGAGAATACTGCAGTGGGTACTTGTGCCGTAACGGCAAGCATAAATGGATGTGGGTGTGTGATGATGTTACCAGTGGTGCGTGAAGCGACCAATGCAGCAGGTATAATGGGGCCCTTAGTTTCAACAACAGTTGATGGTGACTCATTGGAGATTAACCATTATTTGTCGCACAACAGCAACTTAACAGACGGGTGCACTTCTCCTGCACCTGGAAGCTAACTAGCAAGCATCAAATGACACAAAAAAGAAAAGTTGAAGTTGAAGGCAGACAGAAGAGTGGTAGAGAAATGTAAAGACAGACCCATATATCCATTTGCCACAAGGCAGTCTCAGTTTTCAAAGAACATAACGTCCATTGTTGCCCTTAATGAAATTGGGCTTGGCACACCTGAGCTACAGTTTAATAATCATCTCATCTGTTTACTAAAGTTACCATACACAACAAAGTGTATGTGCATCTGTTCACTTAACTGAATACACAAACTGGTAGTCATGTTAAAAAAAAAGAAAAAAATGCTCTATATTATTATATATGATCATATAACCTTATGCATATTGCATAATATCATGTCACGTGAATGTAAATGTGGTCTGTGTCTGAATGATGTCACTTTAACAGATAGGTGAAGTTCACAGTGTTATGCATCCATCCATGAAGAAGGTTCCCTGTGTTTCAGGACAGGAAAATCAGCTGGTGGCATTGATTCCATACAGTGACCAAAGGCTGCGGCCCAGAAGGACGTAAGTACATTCATCTCTGTGTTGTTTGTTAGCTCTGTTAGCTAGGAACACTTGCACTGTTAAAAACGCTTAGTGCAGTACACCCCTTAAGAAATGTATTGCTTAGAAAAGTTAAAACACCTGTGACTTACTCAACACTGAAATTCTTTTTTATAATCGTTTAGGTTTTGCTGTATTTTGCGTTAGATAATTTTTTTTACAATGACTTGACTCACGACATACAGTCACATTATCTTCCACCTTAAGTCTTTGACTTGCTCCGACTGAAGGCTGAATATAATTTGTATCAGGCATGAAAGTTGTCCGTCTTTTGGTGGATTTCCGTCTTTTTTTTTTACCAGTCCACCTGTTTGTTTTTCTCCTGTCTTTTTGTGTTTTTTTATGCCTACCCTCCTGTATTTCATTACAGAAGATTGTAATGAAAGGAGATTGTGGATCTTGTCTTTAGTCGGGCACATTTACACTACAACTGCCAAGGACATTTTGACCCCATAGAAATTAATGTAAAACAGCAATTGTGGCATGTCTGGTTGCCTAGCAACAGATATTATTTGATATGAAGGCTGCTGTAACATCAGCCAGAGCTAGCTAGATGTGAATAGTAGATAAATAAATAGCAAACTGTAGTTAGATAAAAGATGAATAATTACTGCAGGGCTGAACTGGTTGCGGATGGGATGTTGAACTGGGTCAGAGTGGGGGCGTGTGACGGAACGAGTGACGAACCGGGTGGATTGCTGGCTGTGCAGAGCAGCAGGGGAACAGTAGCCGGACTGTACATGCTAATGAGCAAATAAAGAGTGAAATCCAGAGCAGATCAGCCGAATCGGATGGGTTTCAGGCATGAGGAGGTGAAGGTCTGCAGACTGATGCAGGAATTCTGGTTCATAGATGGCCCGTCTACCTGCATAGTGTTGTTGTTGATGGAGGCATTCTTATTTTGTTGTACCCAAGTGTGAAGTCAGTTTTTAAATGCAGGCAGTGACCGGTTCAGTTTGTTTCACAGTGAGCGCTTGCTTTTTATACCTTCTTTATTTAGCCTAACTAATACCGCATGTTATCCAAAATTAATTTTTAACTTTTCCATAATGTTCTTCTTCTACAGTAATTACATGTGTGTTAGCTGTTGTGTTGTTTGTTGTACCCTTTGTTTATTAGTGGATTGTAAAATATATTTTACCTTTATGATCGGTAATGAAATAATCCAAATCATTTGTAAAACTAATAAAACCCCCAAAATTGAAACTTAAATACTTATCTTGGGGTGGCTGTGGCTCAGGAGGTAGAGCAAGTCGTCTACTAATCGGAAGGTCAGTGGTTCGATCCTTGGCTCCCCTAGTCTGCATGCCGAAGTATCCTTGGGCAAGATACTGAACCCCACGTTGCCCCCGATGCATTCACTCCGGTGAGTGTGTGTGAATGTTAGTAAGCACTTAAGTGTAGATAAAAGTGCTGTATGAATGTATGTGTGACTGGGTGAATGTGGCCTGTAGTTTAAGCGCTTTGAGTACACAGAAACTGAGTAGAAAAGCGCTATATAAGTACCAGTCCATTTACCATTTACCATCTTGTAAATATTACTCATAATGAGAAAAATTAGATGAAAATTAACAACCTAAGTTCTTCGAGAAGAACCCCCCACCCCCCCAATTATTTGGAATTAGACTTAAAAGGTAAAGTGTAAAAATCCCCCCAGATTCCACAAATTGACTATCGGCTGGGCTCTACTCTAAATTTTGGTTTAGAAAGTGACTCATCAGGTTATTGCTGTCCTTTTCAGGAAGTTATATGTAACAGCATCAGTGGTGGTTTGCCTGTTACTGTCCAGTCTGGCTGTCTTCTTCCTCTTTCCTCGCTCCATCGATGTGTCCTATATCGGAGTGAAGTCGGTTTTCGTCAGCTATGACCAAGAAACACGCAGTGTATATCTCAACATCACGGTGAGCTTCCACTCCTCAGCCTAAAACTACAGAGGCTGGTATCTCCAGCTGGACATAAAAAAGTTTGGGTTTAAGCCCTGCTCCAGGCTTAGCTATGTCCCGCCTGGTTTACACCTGTCATACCTAGATCCAGCTACCCCAAGTTTTAGGCATTGCCACACCATTACCATTGGTATTGCTCCATACATACTGGTACAAGTGAATAGATGAAAAATGACTGCTGATCCAAAGAAATAAAAATTTAATCACCTAGCCTGATCTTGAACTTTTTTTTGGAAAGATCCATTCACTAAAATCAAGGAGAAATTAGCACCTGTGTGGCTAAGAACAGTGATCCATTTGTATCACTTACATATTGCAATTGTTGTAACAACACAAACACTTCAGACTTGTTGTAAAGAAATCTCTGAGCAAGTTCTCTATTGCCATATCTGTCCAGAGTCTCTCATTATGGCCATGCCTTAAAGGCTGCTCATCTTGTAGCCTGCATGTTACGTGCTCCATTCTATCAGCATGTTTTTCCATGCTAGAAATTTCCACAGAACATTTCACTTTATATCTACCGTTTAGTCTCAGACATAGCACCAGGGCCTGATGGACCAACAGGTATTATTCCACAAAGGATTTAAGGCTCATTTAACATCCAGCCTGTGTAATTCATGTGTAGTGTAGTTATAGTCGCATGAAAATGCAACATTCAAGTACAATTCATGGAAATTGTTTACTTTCTGAACAGGAAAACATTAGATCTTCTTTGAAACTGTGCCTAAAGATAAAGGTGATATGCTTGGACAATACCACAAAGAAAATGATCTTTTTCTATAAATTATTTCACAGTATATAAACAGTAATATTATTCTGTGGTGTAAGTAAGTCCGGGCAGCCAGTTCCTACCCTCACCTATGGCCCTGTGCTGTGAGTAGTGACTGAAAGAATAAGATCGTGGATAAAAGTGGAGGAAATGAGCTTCCCTTGAAGAGTATCTGGGCTTAGCCTTAGAGAGAGGGTTAGGAGCTCAGCCACCAGAGGGGTTCAGAGTAGAGGTGGTCTGGGCATCTGGCCAGCATAACCCATAAGACATGCTAGAGAGATTATGTATCTCGGCTGGCTTGGGAATGCCTTGGCATTTCCCTAGAAGAGCAGGAGGAGCTGGCTGGGCATAGGGAGGTCTGGACATCTCTGCTTAGACTGTTGCCCCGAAACCCGGACCCAGATAAGCAGTAGAAAATAGATGGATAGACAAAGTAAGTACACCTTGGTCTCAGAGGCTAATATTGCCCCCTTTAGGAGAAATAGCTTTTTGTCAGCCTTTAACATGGCATGACCAGTCTCTGACATCAGCTTGCTGAATTTTTTTTTTAGCCATTCCTCTGTGTAAAATTCTTTCAGTTTCAGCATGTTGAGAGGTTTTCTTGCACATACTGCCTACTCTCTAAGGAGGTTATAATGACTGGCACCTAATGTAACTAACATGAGTACAAAATTTCAGTTTTACATGCCATTTGTTTGAGTTTATCAGTTTGTTTGTTAAACTATGTTTTCAACAATGTACCTACTTTCTGGCATGACTCAAAATACAAATACAATTAAAACAGTAACTGTTTTAACTGTAACAGGCAGCCAATCGGAAGAAAGCTGGCTTATAGTGTGACCTGAAAACATTTTTTATCAGAGAAGTATGAAACGTTATGGAAGCAAAACACCCCCACATATTAAAATGAGGAGTGCTTTAAAAATGCAACATTTTTACCAGTGTTTCGCTTTAAGTTTAATTTAATATTGAAACAACAAGAAAAAAGATGATGAAAATGAAAAGAAAAAAAGAAAAAAAATGTATAAATAAATACCAATGAAATAATAAATGCACTAATGACAATAAAAGACAATAAAAAAGAGAAATTATCTAAAAACAAGTCTATAAAAATGTGTACAAAATGATTTTAAAGAAGACACTGATTCTCAGAGGCTCATCTGAAAAGGCAGGTTGTTCCAAAAACAAGTGGCGAAAAACAGCCATATGAAGATATAGTTCAGTATTTACGCCATGCAGATTGTAGCCAGACCCAGACATGTGATCAGTGAAATCTTACAGTCCATTCAACCAAGAACAGGGAGCCAATAGAGAGAAACGAGGATTGGGGTGATGTGATGCTGTCTGCCAACCTAACCCTGTTTTCAGGTGGAAGTGTGAAGGCATTGGTTTAGTTGTGGATGAACTTTAGAACTGAAAGAAGTAGGACTGGACAAGTTTTCAGTAATAAGACAAAAAAAAAAAAAGGACACTCTGAATAAGTCTGACACAGCTTTTAGGACTGAACAATTTGAATTCTGATTAGGGTTATTAAATTGGTAGATAATATTGTACTATCTAAAAGTTGACATTGCTGAACAATCAAAACAGCAGCAAGGCTTGTTGACTCACCTGGTCCCGGAACAGGTACGTATGTGCTTCTGCATAGCAACGAAAAGATGCATCGTGATGTTGGATAATTTGGCCAGGTAGAAGTATGTAAAGAGAAAATAAAACTCAACCTAAAATTTAACCTTGCGATACATCACAGATTACTGTTTTACTGACGGATATCTGTCGGTGAAAATGGGCTTACTGTGTCTACACTTAGGTCAAAAAGAATTGAAATTGCACTCTGTGCCTTGCTGGATGTCATTGGTTACCTTGAGGAGGACAATTTTTCTGCTTTATAAAACTGTACAACATGACTTAAACTTCTCTGTTGTTCTTTATGTGAGTTACTTTATAACAGAAGGGGAGAGCACTTTGTAGTTATGCTGTTACTAATGTGTGGACTAAGTGGTAGATGAAACGTCTCAGATGGAGGAGAAATGTTAAGTGGAGATACAGCCACTGATAAGGAAGAGCTGATAACACAGAAATCAGAAACCACTTGGGTCACACTTGTCATCTGTAAACAGGATGTAGAGAAACACATACTGCCAAAAAGCAACTGCAGCTTCGAGCAGATAAACAAGCTGTCTCTTTACACACCATAGAATATCCCAGAAATGGCGTAGAAGCTGTAAAAGTGCTATTAAATTTCCTTTGAATATTCAATATTATAACACTCAAAACAGCTGTGAAACAGAGCCTGTTTGTAAGCTTCCTAATGAGAAGGGTGTAATGGTATACAAAATTCAGGGTGTGTTTGATTGACCATAGTCCTTACTGTAACAGTTAAAACACACAAAGGCTGCACATCATCAGTAATAAAGGACTGAGCTGTTATTCTCATTTGTAAAATAAATCAAATAAAAAAAAAAAATTTTCACTGCCCATTAAGACAAGCCTGACATATTCACCATTAACTAAATTACCCGTGCCTTTACTTCGGGCTGTTTCCCCAAACCGGGGACATACTGAGTGCCATCGCCAGAAAGTAATAACACTGGCTATGAATATGCACTTCATACAACCCACTTCACATTGTTAGTAGAGCACCCACATAATTTTCTACTCACATACTTTTTTGCATTCTCACACTAACTTGTCCTGTGTAGTAAATCTAGCCCTAAGGCTACAAAAAACTCATAATGCAACAATCTGTAGAAAATCACAATTACACTTGTAATGAGCAACTTCAAAAAGTATGTCTGAACATGCAATTGTGTAGTCATGTTTAAATACACTATCCTCTTTTTTTTTCCACTTTTATTTCAGAGTGGTGGAGACTAGCACACATTTGCAAATGATATCTAGTAATTTTTCCTCATGAGAGTCATTTAGGGTTTTCATCTGTAGTGTGTAGCTACAGAAAATAAGCTGGTTTCATTCCCCTGCTTTGATTCTCTATATCTACATTAGCTGCACTCCTCACCACAGGTAAATTAAAAGAACAACGGGCCCCTTTGTTCATTCTTTTTTTGGCAAATGTACCATCACTAGTATTCAAGCTCAAATTCTGTTAGTTTTTAACTCAAGCACTGTTGGTTATCTTTCCAGAACACTCTTAACATCACCAACAACAACTACTACTCAGTGGAGGTGGCCAACATCACAGCTCAGGTCCAATTTGCCAAGACAGTGATCGGTAAATCTCGCATTAGTAACATCACTGCCATCGGTCCTCTGGACATGAAACAGGTACAGCACCTTCTTTGTGTTTGTCTTTTCGCCAGTTAACCTTTTGTAAATGTGTGGATAAATTCAGACTCTTTGATGTTATCTCCATTTATTTTTTCAGATTGATTATATGGTTCCCACCATCATTGCAGATGAGATGAGCTACATGTAGTAAGTATTGCATGACATGTAGCATAGTATCGAACACTGGCTGTGTTTATGAGGAGTGATCAAAAGGTTGTATGAATCGGGCCATAAAAGTAAAATTTTACCAAATTTAAGTTTGGCCAATCTTCCCATTGAGATTTTGTTATTGTGAACCTCTGGAGCAATTTAACCCTAGAACACTAACGTCAGGTTACACTAACAATTGACTGAGTCACCACGTAGTATGACTTCATACCCCTAAAGTGTTTGCTTTGCACTGTGTTTATCACAGTTGCAAGTTTGCTTCCAGAGTAAATTGGAATCAATGCATGTACTGGTTTAATAACTATAAAAGTATTTATTAGAATAATATTTCTGACTAGAATATTAAGTATTGTTAAGTACAACAATTAATGACAGACATATAACTACTTGTCAAAGGTTGAGGGCTTGAAGTCTGAAGAAGACACTGTAGCTATTGTCTTACCACAGAATTCAGTGTACCTGTCTGTGACTGATATTTTAGAATATGTTCTTTGAGTTTTATATTGGCGTGTCCTTTAACTTTACTGCCATCATTAGGTTGATATATCATATTCTGAGTGAAATTCCCTGAAGACTGTGGATTACTGGATTTCCTCATGAAGATAAGATTTAATAATTTAGGTAATAATCTGACTTTCCACCCGCAAGTCAGAATTCCCATTAGCCATTTACTAAGAACTGAGCTGAAGATTGTGACTGTAGTGAATATTAAGCTGCTAAACCTCATTTTGTGAGCTTGCTGACATTAGCCTTTAGTGCAAAGCAATCACACAGCTAGTATGGCTGGGTTAAACTCAAACAGTAGCAGCAGCAAAGGTACTTTGACCCTTTTAGGTACTCTGAGGATCATATGGCAGACCCTCATCTCAAATTTGCAAGGTGTACAAGAAAACTTTAGATGTGTTATATTCAGTCTTTTTACTTCCATTACAGTTACTTAAGAAGATTCACAGTGCTTGAAAAATATGTACAAATTATTCTCAATTTGTCCACATGCAACTTATCTTCATTTTCCAGTGCCTACTGCACTCTGCAAACCATCAAGGTCCACAACATCGTGGTCATGATGCAGTAAGTTGATGCTGAATCTTTTATTTTAATCTGAAAGAGCCCATATTATGCTCATTTACAGGCTCATTGTTTTTCTTATAGTATTTATTGTTTAACCACCTTTTTTTTTTTACCCTCTTTCTTTTTCTGTTCACAAAAAAAAAATCTCATTCTGCTCTGATTGGTCTGACAAAACAGTGCGACATTGGTTACCTTAGTAACTGGTGTTGCCCTCTAAGAGCTATTGACTGTTAACAAAATGTTTTGTCTATGATAGAAAGACAAGTCGTAGCTTTAAACTTTCTCTCAGGGGTTATTTTGCATTTTAATGTAACTGAAATCACATAAAATGTTGTAAACAAGAACAACTTTTTGGGGATTTTGGCTATATAAATGCAATATTTGTGAGCACAGAGAGCAGGAGAGATGGTAACATTAGCCACATTAGCCCTGCACTATGCTAACACCACATATTGGGATCTTCCAGTGTTGCTTGACGTTGCAGTGAAGAAATTGGAGAAAAATAATCCACTTTATCTTCAGTTCCTCAAATACGCATGGAGATTATTGCTCTGGCAGTCAATAACAGGAAACCTGGTATGCATTAGTCATAGCTGAGACATTTTAGAGTGAGGGTTAGCAGATAAGGCTCTTGTGTGAAAGTAATGGCAGACTGTGAGGCAGCTCACTGCATCTGCATTCAGCATCTGCATTTGTTTTAGGCAGCTGCTCTTTCTTTGTTAAAGAACGTGCCAGACTTGGTGCTAGTTGGGCATTATGACACTGTATTACATAGTGACATACACTATATTGCCAAAAGTATTCGCTCGTCTGCCTTCACACGCATATGAACTTGAATGACATCCCATTCTTAATCCATAGGGTTTAATATGATGTCGGCCCACCCTTTGCTGCTATAACAGCTTCAACTCTTCTGGGAAGGCTTTCCACAAGGTTTAGGAGTGTGTTTATGGGAATTTTTCACCATTCTTCCAGAAGCTCATTTGTGAGGTCAGACACTGATGTTGGACAAGAAGGCCTGGCTCGCAGTCTCCGCTCTAATTCATCCCAAAGGTGTTCTGTCGGGTTGAGGTCAGGACTCTGTGCAGCCCAGTCAAGTTCTTCCACACCAAACTCGCTCATCCATGTCTTTATGGACCTTGCTTTGTGCACTGGTGTGCAGTGATGTTGGAACAGGTAGGGGCCATCCCCAAACTGTTCCCACAAAGTTGGGAGCATGAAATTATCCAAAATGTCTTGATATGCTGAAGCATTAAGAGTTCCGTTCACTGGAACTAAGGGGCCGAG